>CAAKHF010002533.1:41694-53434 GCA_901007745.1 Hippocampus kuda
CGCGCCCGCCACCGCCGACTCTCCGCGGGCGCGCCGCCGCCCTCCACCAAAGTGAACAATTGCGAGGTGGACTCGGACCGGAGATGGGAACGTATTGACATTGGCGTGGCTTCTCAGGGGGCGGATACCCCATCAAATGCGGCACAAAGAGTTCATCGGTGTGTGTGCTTTGGCCAGCTGCCCAGGGCGAGGGATTCGCATGACTAATGAGCAACAAGACATATTTGTTATGTCACCGCGAAGCCGTGGCAGGGTTGCCGAAGGACACGTTCTCCAGCTACCGCCGCGCTCGGATGTCATTTGGGGCTCGTTGACAGCGACCGTGGCCTTGATTTGAGAAGTCATCGTTGGATGTGTGACGCCGTGTTTCTTGAAAGGGATCGTTGTCAAAGCCGCATCTGAGAGCATGGCTGGCCAACTTTGCCTCAGATTCATACTTTATTATTATTATTTTTTCTTTGCACTTTCGTCAAAATTGTGGACCTGAAATGCAAATTTTCTTCACCTTTATAACCAGTTAGACAAAGAAGTGTTCCTGCACACATCCCTTCTGATCAATTGGACACCAAAAGAGTTGTACACCACAATGCTTGCTTGTCACAATTTGAACTTCGGACTTCAACTGAAAACGCGTCGTTAACAGCATGTGAAGTCGATATTAAAAGTCCACACACCCCTGTTTAAATGGCAGATTTTTGTGAGATGAAAAAAAAAAAGTCACACAAACCTCTTGCGCCATTGTGACCTACAGCCTGTGCAACTGAATTGTGTGAATGCTGCAAGCATTTACGAGTATTTTGATTCTTCTGCCTATTCATTCGACACACATTATACTTCCTCATTTTTCAACCTATCCATATGATACCAAAAAAAAAAAAAAAATCATATTTTCACCTTGACACTTTTTAAGAAGTCAACCACCCTCCAAAAAAAAATCATCATAGCTTCCTAATGGCGTATTAAACAAAACAGATTCAAGTCATTGTTGTTCCAAAATCTTTAAGCTCATTGGACACTTTTCCAATGCAGGGTTTGCCCACGGTGAGAGACGGCGAGCAGGTGCGGGCATACTTGATGCTCCGTGCTTTCAACCCAATCCCCCTTTGCAAGAAACTGGTCGCTCATGCGCAACGTACTCGGCAGCCTTTGGGTTAGCCCTTCAAAGTCGGGTGTCAATGTCGTTTATTTGTCCCAGTAACGAAGGGGGACGTTTCGAAATGGTCTCAACGATACTAGAATGAGCTCATTTTCTGTCTATGCTTTCAATCATAATGATTTGGGTGGAGCTTAATGAAGAGAGGTTTGATAGCCCCGCCCCTCTGACAGTATTGAGAAAGGAGAAAGAGGCATGGCTTGGATTGCGGTGAGCTTGTCGCTGGTGTATTTCCTTTTCCATCGTCCTTAGAGCGAAACACTGTAAATCATTTCCTCTTGTCGCCCGGGCCGCATTTTCAGCTTTCATACGATTCATCCACGGAGCAAAGGCGTCGGCCGCCGCGGTCGAGCTGCAACGGGCCTCTCGCCGGCACCCGCAGAGTTCAATATTGATTCACTGAACAGGATTTGTACGTTTGACGAGAAGCGTTGGCTTTCCGCTCTGCCAAACATCTGCCTCCGCACCAAGCGGCAGCTGGAGGAGCGAGTCAAAGGAGCCATTCAGGCATCACTTGGAGCTGGCGACTGCGGTCATGAGATTAGATTTCTTTGTGGGGCTCGTTATTATCACAAACATTTTCGGTCTGTGTTTTGCATCCCGGCCCGATATGGGAAGTAGTGCTGGGCGATATGGCAAAAAAAAAACTAAACTATATAGGCTGTCTTATATCACAATAACGATATGCTACCATACTGTAGTGTGAACACTTCTCACATTCTTATGACTGCATCCATTCAATTGACGATAGGCGTCCATTTTCTGAATCGCTTATCCTCAATGCGAACAGACTTTTAATTATTCTGGGCCACTCCTCCCGCCTGATGCTGTAACAACCTGATCAATCATTTCCTGTTTAACGGTGTGTGTGGCAATAGCTTGGACAGTATTATTTTCCATGCGATGGAGCAGTTCAACGTTGGACTTGCTCTGCTTTAACGCGGTCCCAGCGAGACCTCTGTGACGTCTACTCCGTCACTCAGGTACTTCATTTGGACTTTCACTATCAATAGCATTATGTTAGCTTAGCAAGTAGGATAGCTTCATCGTCCTTTGCTATGTTTTTTACTTGTAATCCTTTCGTGGGAATGACACTTGCAAGAAGGGTAGCTTATTCGTCGCAATGAAGACTGTGATTAGTCAGGAGCAAAATCACAAGTTTACGCGCGGTAGTAGGCAGCCAAAACCCTTTGTTAGCAAACTAGCTTAGCCAAGTAGCACTGACCTTGCTTCGACCTGCAGACTACCCGCACACCTGCACCATTCACCCATCTGTTGCCGGAACCGCTTTAACACGATGAGGGTCGCGGGCGTATTCCCTATCGTCTTCCTGATCTATATTGGCGTATCGCCCAGCTCGAATGTGAAGGTTTGGCGTTTAGCAGGTCTTTAAGATGAAAAAAGAAAACTCACATGAGCAGGGAATGAACTGCTTCCATTTAGCCTTGTCTTAAATTCTCATCGGGCTATTATATTTCACATTACTTTCACAACATAATAGACAGAACACTTGTGAGTCATTTCGTGTCTGCGTAGACATTTTTTTTTTTTTTTTTTTGCTTTTGGTTCATATCTTTGAATAAAACAGCCACACTTCATTTCAAAGTTCCAGAGCTGCAAAGTCATGAACTCAAATGTGCTTATTGCACTTAAGCGAGCACATCTTGTCTTTGAACGTAATAAGCAGCCAGCGGCGAATTGTCAATGGTACAATGAGAAGGTTCTCCTGAATAACAGGCGCCAAAGCCTTCCGCCAGGCATCTGTTTGGCAATTAGGAAGCCGAGGCTCACACAAAAGGCGGCGAGCGGCGAAACGTCTTGGGTCTGACGAGTCCTTTGGACATGCGAAGAGTCGCCCGCGATGCTCCTTGCCAGCGCCCACCTCCGCCTCCTTCCGCATGAGCTGAACTCTTGCACTGGAGGCGAGGACGCCGTTGTACGGCGATAACACCGGCTCTGAGCGTCGCCCCTTTCATTTCGCTTCCCTCCATTTCTTTGCGGGATGAGGAGACGTCAAAAGTGGGCGACTGGGATCCATCTCACCGTTTAATTAGACTCCTTTTGTACAGCTAACACACATAGATTCCGACTAACATGATCCTTTCACAATTTTTAATTAACAGCCGCCTCTGGGTTTTTGCCACATCAAAAGAACACCGTGCGTGTTGTGAGCGTGAACGCATTTGGCGCCGCGCGTCCTTTCTGAGCAAAGGTGCCAAGGCGTGCAGATTGTCATGCAAAGGAGGCCGCGTGTCAGATGAACGTCAGGAAAGTTCATCGTGTGCGCACTCGCGAGCGGCCTTGCAACTTGCCCACGTGCCCAAAGTTTCGATTTGTTTTTGTTTTTCTTCTCCTTACTTCCCGTTCGGTTCCATTTTGTCAGAAGCGCACAGCAGGAGCGCTGGTGGATTATGCGACCATCGAAACACAAGAACATCTGCTGTGACAAGAGAAGTAATACATCCCATGTGGGAGGCAGTTGCATTTGCAAGTCAGAAGGAAAGTCTCAAAGTTTGGAGCACGTCGAGTCGGCGCCACACTTCAAGCTCGTTGAGTCCAGTCGTTGCTCGCATTTGGCAAGTCAGTTTTGAAATTGTGTTCTTTTGAAAATGTACTCTTAAGGCCGTGTTAGATATTTTGGGGGTCAGATTTGACAAAATCTAATTGCGTTTTTTTTTTTTTGGTCCTTAATATTGCAATGGCGTTTTCATCGCTCGACTCTTTTTTTTCCAAGGTCCTCTCCCCATGTACTTTGTTCAAACAAACACAAGCAATTAATCTGTGTTACCGTAAACGATATAATAATAATAATAATAATACATTTTATTTGTGGGCGCCTTTCTAGGAACTCAAGGACACCTTAGAACAAGCAGTTAAAATCACGAAAACAATGTTAAGAACAACATAAAATAAAATAAGAAAAAATACAACAAAATAAAAATGATATCAGACTCATGTTCATTTGAATTTGACTCGTTGTTCAAATTAAGTTAAAGCCAAGCCGTTGCCGAGCGCTAATGTCCAGTTGTCACGCGACCGGGGTGACCCTCTGCATCCACTTTGTTGTCCTTCCATGAGGACCAATTTTCGCATTCCACACAAGCCTCGTGCATCCACCAAGTGACGGCTTTTGGGGCCTGTCTTCATGGACATCAGGGGTCACCAACATGGTGCCCGCGGGCACCAGGGCGCCCTCAAGAACGACACGCGTCGGCCTGCGGGCCTCTTCCAACAAAAAGTTTTTTTTTTGCAGGTGTTATTCCTTGCTGAGGCGCGTATTCTTGTGCGACATTGTTTTCTTTTCACACACGGAGACATCTGCCGAGAGAAAAAAACGGCGAAAAACCTTTTCTTCCCGAGAACAAAGACCGGTCAGAAGTGAAAGCCGTTTTGTTCGGAACAGAAATGGAAGCGATGAAGCTCATTCGCAGCTTAGACAGGAGTGCGACGCAACAACTTTCCCCCTCTCTGCATGCACAGGTTCCACCGTGGCAAAAAAATGTCAATATAAGTGTCGACGTGATGTGTTTTTCCTCATGACAATCCTCACGATTTCCCATCCTATGCATCATTTCATTTTCATCCGGAAAACAACGGCCATTTCAAAAAATAAAATAAATAAAGGCTGGCGGAGGGGCTTGAACTTCATTCAGCGCAGTTGCCTCCAGAGATGTATTTTGCTGTCTCTGTCTGACTTGTGAAACTCCCAATGGTCGAGCGCTCCATGCAGATGATTGCTGCGCTGGCCCCCACACTTGCGCATCATGACTCAATGGCCATTGAAATTGATCCCTCTGGTGTGCTCGCCGTGGCCACCAGGGGGCCATAAAATGCCAAAATTCATAATATTCGAAGAAGAGTTTCACAGCGAAGTGACTCGCTTTGTTGCGGTCATATCTATGATGCACTGCGATCAATGCTGAGGGATTTTACAATTCTGATCAAATAATCTGCTTGCGATGACAACAACACTCACCATCCACCAAACAATATTGCAATTACGATTTAACATGCCATTTTTCCCAAGGTCCTTTTCCCAAATATTTATTTAACAAACACAAGTGACAAATTAGTCTCTGTTACAATAAACGAGATCACAATATCAGTATGAAAGCCAATTTATTAAAGTATTCCACTTTGACAGTCTACCGCCTAGTTTTGCATTGTGTGTCAGCATGAAGCTAGCTAAAATGTTTGTCTTTTGTTTTTTTCTTTTTGTTGAAACTTTTTTTTGTTGAATGGCAATGAATAGCTTGAAGCAATGATTTGTCCTCTCTCTCTTGGACGAGGCGTCTCTTGAATCCGGAAAGCCAACAAGTGTAAGCCGTGCTATTGTTTGTACGTCGCGGTCCGGGCTTGCTTGTGGTGGGTGCCAGCCGTGGCGCACACAAGGGGATGCGATGCATTTGCGCGCAGGCCAGAGGAATCGACATCCTTTTGTCCCGAGCGGCCTCGGTGATGCGCCCGCTCTGCGGCTGCAGCGTTTTATTGTTTCCCCCTCGTTGTTTTGCCGTCGTCAAAGCTTTACGCCAGATCGGCTTAGCGAGACCCGGGCGGCTGTGTAGCTGCAAACCTGCCTCAAGAGTTTCAAAATGCTCGACATCATTCACGCGCCCATCCGCGTTGCCATTTGACGACTCGTCAAATTCAGCCTTCCCTTCCCATCGCCGCGTGTGTGACACTCATGCCATGCGAAGGCTCGCGAGCACGCTGCGGGGGATGAGAGAGGGTGGGAGGGGAGGCGGGGGGTGGGGGGGTGCGTTACTGTGCTGCTGGCTCGCAGCATTCACCCTTGTTAGCCTTTACCAGTTAGACAGTGCCCTGACCAAACATGACAGGACAAGCTTTCATCGCTTTCATGCTGTTGCAAATGCTTCGGAATGCCAACAACATTGGCGCTTTGCTTTGTAGCTCGTGAAGGGAAGGAGGATTTTTTTTCTTTTTTACTGCTGCAGTTCGTGGAAACAGAAGCCAAGGCCCAATTTGAGCTGGTCCGGGGCTTCAATGTCCACATCATCCAGGAATACTCAGACTGAAAATAGGAATAATTGGGATAACAACAACTTACATTCCAAATTGGGTGCGTTTGTTTGTGTTTACCTTCGAAAGATTGTGGCGTGCGTGACTGTAAAATGCACGTCAGATTTTCAACGCTTTGATCTCCAGTCGAATTGATTATTGCAACATTGCGACTGTAACGTGTGCGCGTTTGTCAGTCAAAGTTACGCATGTGTGTGAAGATTTGTGTGCGTGTATTTCATGTGACTGAATATCTGCTGTGGTGACCGGAGGGTGCCTGAAAACGAATGTCCAAGGAAACAACGGTAGGAACGTTAGTTGTGAGGCCTTTAAATGTTGTGTTGTAGATGCAAATAGAGAGGGAGAGAGATCTGCAACGGCCAAAATGGAGCTCATGACCGAAAGTACCTCAGTCGGATCAAGCAAGAATGACATTGGAATGTTGATGTGTGGGCAGGCAACGGTTTCAAAGCACTCGTGACGGAGTTGCGGAAAGCGCACACGAAGAACCCCGTGGGCACGTTGACGCCAAAGCGCTACGATTGATATGAGAAGTGAACCATGGGGGGCTGGAAGTCCTCCCTGCGCCACGCGAAAGGCGGGATGATCACAAGAGGGCCTGAGCCACAGTGGAGATCTGAAGGAGGAAATAATAGAGCGGCGGCAACGGACGGCCATCGAGAGATGCGGGAGAGTCGGGAGAGATTGAACGCTCACTTTCGCAGGCTAACGGATTCACGTTCGGTTCTCAACTTTCATGGACATCAACCAAGACCCTCTGCCAAGAGCAAACGTGCAAAATAGTCGACAAAGCGATCAGGCCGTTGTTCAGCGTGCAGTGGGTTTCCCGCGGCCACCTTTCAGCGGTCGTTCTACAACAGGCAGACCGCAGTCACCTCTTGTGTATTCGAATTCAACCAACTGCTGCCGTTCAGAAGTAAAGGCTGGACAACACCCTGAAAGCACTTAGGCGAGATCAAATAACAATGAGGACAATTTCCGTCACACTGCCAAAACTGGTGACCCCAAAGCACTCATCTTGCTGCATTGCCCTTCAACAGAAACGGCTTCCACGGTTGGAAAAAAAAAAAAAAAAAACGCACCAGAAGGTCTGAGGCGACTTGCACGACTCGGCCCAAGCCTTGCGAAGTTGGCAGAAATTCCAGGATGAACCCAAAATGCTCTCGAATATTTGCGGGTGACAAAGAGGCCTGTTGCAATATAAATTTCGACTCCACCGGGAACTCCATCCATCCATCCATCCATCCATCCATCCATTTTCCACCGCTTATCCGGGGTCGGGTCGCAGCGCCTTTTGGAGGGAAGCCCAGACTTCCTTCTCCCCAGCCACTTCTTCGAGCTCTTCCTGGCGGATCCCGAGGCCTTCCCAGGCCAGCTGGGTGACATAGTCTCTCCAGCGTGTCCTGGGTCGTCCTCGGGGTCTCCTGCCAGTGGGACATGCCCGGAACACCTCACCAGGGAGGCGTCCAGGACGCATCCTAATTAGATGCCCGAGCCACCTCATCTGGCTCCTCTCCATGTGGAGGAGAAGCGGCTCGACTCTGAGCCCCTCCCGGATGACCGGGAACTCGATCGCTCGAAAAAATCAAAGCTTATTTTCAATCACGGAGGCAGCGCTCGATTGCAAATGTGATGAAATCCTGAAATTGATTCCGCTTGCCGAGGACACGCAGTGACTCCGAATACGATTTCCGATCAGGTCACACAGGAGGGTTTTGCACCCCATATATGGACTCGGAATGAAATTCATTTTGCTGTTTCCACTTCGGCGGTTCACTACCATTGTGTGCGTGCGTGTGTGTGTCTGATCATGTTGCTACCTTATCTCCGCGTCCTTTCTTTTCTGGGTGCGGCAGTGGAGCCCTCTGATGCAACTTCTGAAGCAAACAACATACGCAGCCACGCACGTCGGAGCATCTTCACAGTTTTGCGTTTGGGTTTGAAAACGGCTTGTTACTTAAGAGGATGCCATTTATGAATAATGAATGCCGATTCGTAAAGTGTCTGTTGCATCTTCCCCAAACTTTTTAAGAGAGTGCAAATGAGAAGGAAAAATAAAGAAATAGACCCCGCGGCAGCAGCCTAATAGGCAACATATTTGCAAGTCTGCTAACTTTTTTTTTTTTATTGTACATTTATCTGTCTTTAAAGTTCCCGGGAGAGGGGAAAATACGCTAATTGGCAGCATGAAGCATTCATACAAAGTTCAGATACACTTTTCCAGAAACAGAGCAGGGGGAAGAAAGACACCTTGTTATTCAAATGATCAAGTGCGAGCTCCCACCAAAAATGTATCTCAAAAAATTGCCATGAATGATGGAACAAAAAGAGTTCGGGCACGGCTGTGCATCGATAGTGACACACTCACTCGCAGCGCGTTTTCGTTGCGCTTCATGCACGCGAAGGTTCGACATCGGGTGATTGTGTCGCCGAGAGTTTGACGACTTTTATTTCTTTATTTTTTCCTCGGGTCGGGTTTGCCCCGCACACGAGTGGCGAGAAATGTTCGGCTTCTAAAACACTCGATCATTCTTGCCTGCTGTCTTAACTCTTTAACTCCACAAGACGTACTTATACGTCTTTTTAAAATCAGGCCCCGCCTACCAAAGACGTACTTGTACGTCTAAGTCTTTTCTTTTGCGTCATAGAGAGGAGGAGAGGATGATGCAATCTGTGAATGAGAATAAGCCGTTTGCATTGTAAATCATGTAAAAAAAGCAAGTCAGTGGTGACTTACCTGCTTGAAATTCATGCTTTTACAAAAAGCTCTTTTTCTCCGTTTTTTGCCCATGAATCGCCATTCTCATGAAACTTTGCCATTTTGTCATGCCGATTGCTGAAGAATGGCAAAAGCTGCTGAAAAAAGAGAGTCCAAACGTTATTTTGGTAGGCTCCATGTTTGTTTATGGGAATTTTTCCATTGCGAGACTAATAAAGGTTTTCTTATCTTATCTTATCTTATCTTATCTTATCTTATCTTATCTTATCTTATCTTATCTAGCATTGGAACCAAATATTCTGTGGGCCTTGCAAGATCAGTCAAAATCCAGTAAAACGCTATGATTGAGGGGCTTACTCCAGTGAAGATGGCTGCGATTGAATGAGTTAAGTGGACACACGCTGATTTTTAACATCCCGAGCAATTTTTCAACCGTGCCGTGGAGGAAGTCCACCCGATTGTCGGTAACTGAATGATGGACAGGACACGGTTGACAAAGACCACGAAATGGACGACCTGAGGATAGTGGCTCTCATCTTCAAGCCGTCTTTTTCCAAAATGATGCCGCGCCGCCGCCTCGAGGACAAGAAATGGCTCCCGTTTAAGTAACACTCTCTTTGCGTGTAATTATGCGGCGGACCGGCTTGCTTAAATTAAGCTCAAACCCATTACAGACAAAGACCTTGAAAGTGGAGCAAAAGAGCAGGCGCTTTTTGGGCTTGGGCATTTGCTTCCGAGGTGATGGGCTATTGTGCACCGGTGGCAATCTTCTGTCTCACCGAATAGATTGCGCATTTGAGCACTCAGCCACTGTTATTCGCTCATGAAAGAAAGCGCTGCATTTGTATGGCTGGGGTCAAAACTGCAGCACGGCGCCGACTAGAACGGCCTGGTGATAAATTGCCTCTTTATGCAATTTTATTCACATTAAACTGCCTACAGTAGATAATTTCAGCCGAAATGAGGCTAATTAATAGTTTGCGAGCGGACTGTTGCATTCTGTGGATATTGGAAATTGTTACCTGATTTCCTGCTTATCACCGCAGCCAGCTTGTCCTGTTTTTCCCCGATAAGCCTCTAATTGCATTCCACGTATTTCTAATGACAACTGTCATAAAGCAAAGCAAAGCGTTTCTTTGGAAGAAAACCTCAGGATTATTCAAGCGGACAGGTTTGACCAGCAGGCAAAATGAACCAAATTGGAGTTACGTCCTTCAGAGAAAGCAGAAGCTTAAATACGTTGACTGCAGGACATTTAAAGAATATAAGTGAGAGATGCGGCGCCGTGAACTTTTTTTTTTTTTTTTAAATGGTGATGTTATGTATTCACGGGGTAAAAATTATTGAAAGCTACCGAGCCTGGTGAGGACAAAAGTAGTTGCCCCCTATACCTACTAAGTAGTCGGGCCATCCTCAGTGTCACGTAGCAAGGTGGTGGTGGACCCCAAAGAGCAGGCAGGAGCAGGTTGACCTTGATGAATTGTATTAAAATATAGAGACAACGAAATCCAAAACAAAATCCAAAGAACAAAACGAATCCACAGTAACAAACAAAACCATGGCAGAAGCTAAAACCTCAATAACAGAAACATGACCGAAACAAACCTGACAGGAACAAACAGCAACAAACGAACATGACAGGAGCAAAGAGCACCAATGACCCGACAATGAGTGGTCAGGCTGGGAATCCTTGTAAAGCACTAATTGCCTAATGACCAACAGGTGTGCAGCTGCAGGGGGAGCCCCACAGTGCCACCTGTTGGTCCCCAACTGAATCATGACACTCAGAAGCAAAAACTGAAATTCAGCCTGACTTTTGTGATCTGCCAATGACACCTTGGCATCTCCATCCATCCATCCATCCATCCATCCATCCATCCATCCATCCATCCATCCATCCATCCATCCATCCATCCATCCATCCATCCATCCATCCATCCCTTTTCTGATCCGCTTTATCCTCACAAGGGTCACGGTGTGTGCTGGAGCCTATCCCAGCTGTCTTCGGGCAGTAGGCGAAGGACACCCTAACCCCGTTGCAGGGCACACATTGACGAACAACCATCCGCGCTCACAATCACACCTAGGTACATTTTGGAGTGCCCAATCAACCTACCATGCTTGTTTTTGGAATGCCGCAGCCGGGATCGAACCCACAACCTCTGCACTGTGAGGTTGACGCGCTAGCGACTGGACCACGAGCTGCCACTTTGGCATCCTATCTCGAGATATTTTGGCCCACACTTCCTTGCACAATGATTATAATTCAGCAACAGGGATTTCTAGGACTGACGGCCGTTTTAATGTCACGCCACAGCATTTAAATTGAATTCAGGGCCAGACTTTGACATGGCCAAGCCGATATCTTTTTTTTTTCCCTTCTCGTTTTTCAAGCCATTCATTGTCCCGCTTCAGTACCCAAATGTGCTTCAACTTGATGATATGACCATTCTCTTTCATGGTTCCATCAGTCAAAGCACATCAAACCTCGTCCAGGTCCTGAAGAGCAATGCAGCCCAAAACCATCAGACCACCACTACCGTGGTTTGACTGTCTGTTTCTGAAATGCCGTGTTACACTCATGCCAGATGAAAGGGGAGACGCACTTGAAATAGGGGGTTCAAGTCATCGCGGATCTTGACTTTTTTTTCTCTTCAAAGGATTTGTTGTTTTCGCCGAGATGAAACCGGATTCATAGCTGTCAACTAGATTATGGTGTGGATGAATGGAGTTGTGTGACGGATGGGCAGGTGTATAATTGACAAGCCACAGACATGCCGCACAGTGACAACAAAAGTGTGGGTCGGACACCCGTAAATACATGTTGG
>CAAKHF010002538.1:17072-30274 GCA_901007745.1 Hippocampus kuda
CAAGGTCAAACTCATGAGTTGAATCCATAGCGCAATAAGCCCCACAGTGCCACTTTGATGGGCTACACACTCGGCAGTCCGCTACCATTTCAACTACCCTCTCTTATTTTTCCCTGCATCTTTCGCTGACCACACGTGACGTCGCACTAAATCACAAAAGACGTCCTTATTCGGGGGGTAGGGTCATAAAAATGTGTTTTCGACATGGCAGTGATTAAAATGCAGATTGCTCCATGCAGCCTCCTCTTCGTGTAGAGTAAATTGTCTGCATATTTCCATTTACTTCTTGGTCCCTTCTGTCTCCGTCCTTGCTGCTCAAATTCATTGCATCCAAATATATGTCACGATGTCATATAACAGTGCCCGTCTACGATAACCATCACACACTCACAAAAACATGGAGGAGGAGGGGAGCACGGTGATAATTTATGTCCCTCTTATCTTCCTCTTTACTGGCCTCGCTGTGACTACCGTTTGAATTTTTGGAGGACGGGGTCATGTTTGCATAGGCAGCTAAATTACGACACTAATAACAGTGGCGGCTGCCAAGCGCTGCAAAAAAAAAAAAAAAAGAGAAAAAGGGGGGGAGGTGGCAACATGAAGAGGGCGGTGTTTGGTGTTGACAGACCAAGGTGAGGCAAAAGATTCATATGTTTACAATGGAAATAAAGGGAATAAAAGGGGTGTGACACGTTTATTTTCCCAATAAAATCACAGAGGAGGATCAATCTTTGCGTCAAAAGTTATCTTTATGTCTGTAAGTATATATTTTTTTCGGTTGTCCTTCATATCTTCGTGAGTCATCTTGACTTATCACGTTGTGATTCATCTGCCGATGAGCTAGCCACTGAGCACGTTAATTTGATGACGGCATTGCTTCAAAACTGCTTGGAGGCATACTCGCCAAATCAACGTGTGGCTTGATTCATCGCGATCAATTAGTTTCGCCGTGAAAAGCACCTGAAAGCTGAATAATATGCTTTTGTGTTCATTTACACACCGTTGAATGTGACGCGAAATTCAACAATAGCCAATGTAGAAGCAGTCTTTATTCCGCACTGTTGCCGAACATTTTGTAAAGGAAATAGTTGTGTTGAGTGTTGGTGTAAAATGGCTCCCAAGTCATTCAACACACGAAAAATGGCAAGGAGAAAAGTTTGTCACAGCAATGTTGTGACACCTTTAGCTAACAGCTAACATTTAGCTATTAGTCATTCAACACACTAAAAATCGCAGGGAGAAAGTTTGTCACAGCAATGATGTGACACCTTTAGGTAGTAGCTAACACTTAGCTATTAGTCATTCAATGCACTAACAATGGCAAGGAGAAAAGTTTGTCACAGCAATGTTGTGACACCTTTAGCTAGCAGGTTTAGCTAACTTTCTTTCTTTTTCGACTGTACAATTAATCTTTATTTTTCTTTGTATATTCCATCCACTCAGCTGCCCAGTGGCACCGTATTGCCTCACACCAGTCAGCCTTGTGCTGAAAGGAATTATCTCCAGAATTTTCACCTCCAACCATCTTCTCGCCTGCCCTTCATGTTCTATCCGGCCGAGTTCCATCCGCGTCACAGCACTTTGTTTCTTTGTGTCCAGCGGCGACGCTCATGTGGATGAAAGGCAGGGTCACGTCCTTCGTCCTCCACAGTTTCATATTTACATTTATATTTCCCCTTCCACAATGACGTCATCGTCCACACTTGTCCATATTTACCAAGGCCGATGCTTGAACTTATTGATTGCCCTTTTACATACACTCCGAACGAAGGAGAAGGATAAGATTACGCCCACGGTTTGGGACGTATTTATGAGTTAGCTTTGTACAGATTTATGCGATAAAGCATTTCAAACACGAGCCTCACCTGGTAGAGTTCTCTGCGTACGTGTGTGACCATGGCCCACTTAAGAGTTTCCAAATCATATTTTTACATTCACCTTAGGTACAGTCTAATGATAGCCAAGACACGTGTTGTAGCAGTATATAAATAAAAGGTTATAATAGACAGTTTTGACTGACGTTGCCAGATAAATATGAATTCAACATTTAGTATTAACATGTATTTGAACCCCCGCTGACTAAACTCGGCTTGAAATATATGAAAACGGAATGAAATGAAGTTGGCTTTGTTCAATGTAAACTGACTGAGTCTATGTTCACGCCACAGTTCCATTCAGATATTTTTATGTGACATGTACCTGACTTTTTTTTTTTTCCCCCAAATCCAACCAGAAATAGTGCCTCATAGTGTCTGCTTTTCCGAGATGCGGTGCTATAAATTTCTTGTGTCTGATGGTAGCCAGTCAGTTAAAGAATCTGAATCTGGAACATTTGAGCAACTTGGAAGCCATGTGGACCAAGTAGGCTAACCTTGCAGTTTGCAGGGGCCATTAAGTAGCAACATGAAAGAGACAGCTCTTAATGTTTTGCAAGTGATTTTGGCCCTGGTTAGCTCTTTCATACTGAAGCATAATATGAATTTAGTTATCAGGCAGACTAAAAGCAGGTGCGTAACACAAGCTATATAGGGCTGCTATATAGCCATTACCAAAATGAGAGCATTTGCTCGGCAAGTCGGCGCCATATGGCGCAATATCTGTATTACCACATGATTCTTGCGGGCCTCGCAGTCTGCTTGGGGTGGTGGTTTTTGTTTTTATTATTAGTGGGAGTGGGGGGGTACAGCCAAGGTCACCGGGCTCCCAGGCAACCTCGAGGGGCTAACTGACCAGGAAATGTTCCCTCCATGGCAACGGAGCGCTCATTAAACGTTCCAGCAAGTTGCACATGTGAGGTGTAATCTGGATTCACACACGTGCCTCAAGGTTGCAGTCACAAACCAAGGGAAAGTACTCCAATTTTCACTAATATTGTGTGCCTGACTAATCCTGTAAAGAGTTTTAGACTCTTATTTAAGTCCTTGAAATTGTTTTTGAAATATCATCAAGTGGCAAGGGGAAGCGGAAAAATTCGAAATATATAAGCACAACAGTATATGATTGTGCTGCTTTTTACAAAGCAACGCACTAAAAGCTTTTTTTTTTTTTTTTTTGAATAAAGGCAACGCGGCTGCAGCGTTAAAGCCACAATGGCGAGAGTGGCGCGGACCTTGGGTTTGATATGAAATCGCACGACCTTGTCTGGGCCAGCCCACATGTTAAAAGCTCTTTGTGAGCAGGAAAAGTGCTTTGGAGACACCTTGAAAGGCTTCAACCTCTGTTATTCCATCACATTAGACAAACCTTTATTTTTCATTTCATATCTTTTTTTTTTTTTTTTTTTTATTAATCATGTGCAGACAGACAGACAGACAGACAGACAGACAGAATGCCTGGGACTCTGAGCTGCTGTTTGGTGCACAAAGGCACGGTCAGGATCTGTCCCCCTCAACCCGAAGGCACATTCAGGCTATATTCTAAAAACAGTTGGGTCAAAAACAACCCAAATCAGATCTAAAACGTAATGACCCAACTTTTAGCTATTTACTTAACCCCAAAAGTTGGGTCAAATGAATAATTTTGGAGTTGTTTTGTCAAAACGACCCGATTTTATTATTTTTTATTTTTTTGTACAAAGCAACCACATTTTTTGAGCTGTTTTGTGGGTTATTCATTGACCCAATTTGGGTCAAATTAATATGCTAATAATGTTTAAATTAATTTAGAATAAACAAATGGGGGTGTTCTGCAAAATCTAATTTTGGGCGGTTGTTTCGTGGGTTATTTATTTGATCAATCTTTGGGGGTCAAATGCCTTTTTGACCCGCTGGAGGCTGTTTTTGACCTAATACCCTCTCGTTCGCCGTAGTGAACCTCAATGCACAGCACCGAACCTGAAAGAGCAATAAATATGCCCTCACCTCCTCAGTGGCTCTCAGTGGGGGCAACTCCAGAGTGAGAGTCCAACCCCTCTCAAGAGGACTGGTACCAGAGTCCGAGCTGTGTGACATGGCAAGCCCGACTCTGGCTGCGTCCAAATACACAAGCTGAGTCCTCCGTAGGTGGCACAACTTGACCGCACGTGGGGTTCAAATTCACATTAAGCTTGTCCAAATTCTCCATAGTTTATGCGCTCCACAGAGGCTACATGAGGAGGAGCCTTTGACAGCGTCGAAGTTACCCGGCCTGCAATTTGTCTTTCTAGAATTTGAAAACCACATGCGGTCGAGTCGAGGCGAAAGCGGAAAACAACGCGGCCAAAAACGCGGCCTTCGGAGGACGCAGCCTGCGAATGTGGACACAGCCGATGTCTGGTAAGAACTTTTCAACCTCGCACACAAGCTTGGGCTCTTTCCCGGCCAGAGAGGTGATCATCCACGTGCCTATAGAAGCAGCTTCTGTAGCCGGGGATCGGACCACCAAGGCCACTCGGCCCATGTACATTACTTTATTTCAGCAGTGGCTGTTTTTAAAGTTGACATGAAATTGCTGCAGGAATGAAATTGTTGATGAAATGAAAACAGGCTACTTCCGTGCGTACCTGGAATGTTTGGGGAAGAAAGGCAGGAATAGTTTCTCCGTAGCCTTGACACTTCCCAGGTTTCCACCCGCGGCTGGCGTTCGGCTCTGTAAACAGGTCGCTTCCTCCTGCTGGCGTTTTGTTTGGACAGGAACAGCGGAGGAAGGTCAGCAGTGCGTTGAACTGCAGCGACGCGCAGACATCCTTTTAAATGGGAGGAAAGGTAGAAAAATAACATGGTTAGTCTTGCACTCAGCCGGTCTGCACATCACACACTCACCTCACAATAAAGTAATCTCCGTCTTGTTCACGAAGCAGCGCGACTTGTATCGCGGCCTCTGTGAAACATGTCGCGATCAAACATTTCTTAAAGCAGCTTTCGGTGAAATCACTCATATTCACGACCTCATGTTCATGCTCCATAAAGCGCAGCGCTTTGCCAAAGCTCACCTTCATGACCTTTTGAGGATACCGTACTTGCTCATCTGAAAAATTTCGTTGCACCAGATGAAAACCACAATACTGGATTTTTGAAAATGAAAAATGGTTTGCTTTATTTCTGTTGATATCAAACAAGCTTTGAGACTTGCCCACGTGGGCACAGCTTGCGGTCATCACGGCGCACCGGTTTTCTGAGGTTGGTCACGTGACATTGGAAAAGATAAGATAAGAAAATCTTTATTAGTCTCGCAATGGAGAAATTCCCATTTCACAGCAGCAAAGTTATGAAAGGAAGAAGTAGAACAACAAAATATAGGAGCTGCTGGAAAGGCAGCCACTCACGCGGCGCCATTTTGAAGTCAAAATAACAAAAATAACACAACACAACACATAGGACACAAGACAGTCATGCAATCTTCACCACTTTTCTGCATACACTTTGAAGCAGTTATAGATGAAAGAGGAGAGGATCAAAGTGTCCTTTCACCAGTGGATCAGAGACGTCATGCTGAAAATGTGCACACATCTGCTACAAGCTAAGTTTTGAAAGCAAACACGAAGCTGTCGCGTCCATTGACGAAAAAGAGATTGGCTAAGCGAGCAAAATGGCAGGAGATGGATTAAAAACCGGCGGGTTATTCTTGCTAGATTCAAAGATAGCGCCATTGGTCTTTGGACTGGTTGACGAGCTCTTTGGAAGCCTCACTGGAGATCTGCAGGAAAGGTGTGCTGATCTCGCTGGACTCCACTTCCCCAGCCACCCTCAGCAGGCACGACATCACCATGTCCTTGGCCACGCCCGCTTCAAGATTCCCATCCCGGCTCAGCTGCAAGGTGATCTGGTCCAGGCTGGTCAGGAACATCTCTGAACCCAGTAGGGGGCCTGAATTCCTGGCCATGTTCTCCATCATGTACTGCTGGTACAGGTCCAGAAGTTTCTGTTCCAGATAGCCGTTAAGGAGGGAGTTGGTGAAGGGACCCTCGCGCCCTTGGAACAAAAAGCTGCGATCTCGACCACTTCCCTGTCTCCAGTGATTGGAGCCCCCCCTAAGAGGCAGCAGGAACCCGATCTGCGCAGCTCGTCTTGGAGGGGAATCTTCCCCAGGCGGGGGCACATCACAGGACTGCAAGAAGGGACCCACCGCCTGATCGTCGACATGCACCTCCTCCGCATCGTCCGTCGACATCGGCAGAACCTGGTCGCCCCCGATGTGGAGGTCGCTGTAGTTCTGGCAGATGCTCTGACAGAAGGACGGAACCAGGAAGGTGGCGTCGCCTCCCGAGCGGGGAGATGCGATCTGGAATCCGGGAGAGTTCTTTCTGCCCGACTGGTTTCTGTACAGATCCAAAGACTCCAGCTGGGAGACTTCTGGAGGAGTCCCGCCGACAACGCCGCCCTCCCGCTCTGAGAGAGTATGAAGGTGCGCAATGGCGCCGGTAGAGCGGGAAGAGGATCCGACGGTACCCTCCCGCGTCTCGCAGTGAGGGGGGCACGCTTCATCTGCGTCTCCGTAGGCCATGCTCAGCAATTTCACTTCACAAAGCATCTCTGCAATGTCTCACTGGGTGGCAATTTAAGGAATGATAGAATTTTTTTAAAAAATGATCAGTCACTGACACACAAAAAAAAAAAAGCCAGCGGAGAAGTACAACTTGTTTTTTACCTTAAGGCGCTTTCTGTGAATCAAATGACGAGTCTAATAGTCTGCTTGGTTCCATGCACCCACCCTGAGAGGAAGCAAGACTGCTTTTTTTTTTTTAATAATCACTCTTCCCCTTTCTTAATCACTGCTGCAGCTGGTGGCATTTATTACCGCTACCCCCCAAAAAAAGTTCAGTGAAATTTCTGGGGGACTTTCAAGGTGAGAAGTGGGATGAACTGCGGCTTCGAACAAGGAACTTGGATACAATGAAAAGTTTGGAATAATCCTTGCGGCATCTCGAATTGCAAATTGTGTTCATTTCCTACGACTCGTCTCATGCCCTTGTCAGTGCACGCGGCTGCGTTTCAACATACCGACGAACAACTGAGTTTCATGACAGCGAGGAGAAAAATCTGATTGTTTCCGCAGATGTCTGCTCATGAAGAAAAACAAAAGCGAATCACTGCGGTCCTGACAAATTTTGAAACACAGATTTTTAAAAAATACATATATATTTTGTTTAATTTTAAGTTAGAAGCTTTATATGGGAGAGTGACAATACGATTCATTATCGTGTTTGCATATAATCACGTGAGTATGGGCTTGCCCCTATTTGTTGTACACACCCATCCATCATCATTCAAATAACAATTTTTAAAAATTGTCCAAAAATCCCTCAGGTAGACTAAAAGCCAAAAGGAATAACATTTATGTATTATTTATGTCATAGTATCAAATAATACAAAATAATATCAAACTCTGTTTTCAGAAAGTGACAGCATTCTTGGCATTATTAATTTCAGATGACTTATTTTTTTACATTATGGATTATTCTATAATTACATGTTCTGAATTCGTACAGCAACAATATTTTTTATCATGGGTTATTTTTTTTTCTCCTGATATAATAAAAAAAGAAAAAGATAAGGTCACTCCTTTTTATAATGGCAAAAATACATCTTATATGATTTCATTCCTATCCCAACTTAGCTGTTTCATTTCAAACTGCGTCCACATTTAGAAGCTATTTTAATGATTGCGAAAATTCCATTGAATGTATTCAGATATTTTAATCTCATTATCTCACCCACTGATTGGCAGCTGGTTGGACTCCTAAAAGCGTTGATCGTATTATATTAAATCATCGAACGGATAAGAACCTTATGTGACTGTTCATTCATTGGTCTAATTTTGCACTCTAAAATGCCACCAAAAAAAAAAAAAAACAAATAGTCTCATTAGTTCGAAATTACATCTGAGAGTTACTCAATGCAGTTTTACAGATTGTAATCAGATGCATTTGCGCCACTGTTCGATTCAAGTTTATTCAAGCAGAAGTGCAACTTTCGTTCTGGAACCACAAGAGGACATTTCCTCCCGAGAAACCTTGTCGTGCCTGAGCAGATGAAATTTGCATCGTGTCAAAGTGAAAACCTAAATGAGTTTTGCCTTTGCTTCCATTTATTGAGGACAATTTTTTTTCTCCAAATTTGACAGCACCCTGACTGCATTGAACAATTTTAGAAAGTAAAATTCTAATCTTTGACGCTCACCCGGGTGAAGTGTGAACTCAAAAGTTGAGTTTGATTTGATCATTTTAACAGAGCTTTCTGTCTGAACTCCAAATTGTACATCTTTCGGTGTATCCGGTTTCAATTTATGGTGACATGCTCACGCTAAAAACAAATGTGAAATTAATCCTTTTGATCCGGGGTCACCGATGGTGGTCCTCGAGTGCCCCTCTCCACAACATTTTCGATGTCTCCCTCCTTCAGCACACCTGATTCAAGTGATCACGATCGTCATCAGGCTTCTGCATTGAGCCTGATAACGATCATTTGAATCGGGTGGATCAATCCTTGGCATGATGTGGTAAAATGCAGATATTTTTCCCCCCACAAAATGTTGATCAAAATATCTTGCTGAATGATTCTTCAGGGCAGTATCTTAGATAAGCCTCAGCGAGAGTGACAGTTACTGGGTCAGGACACCTGAACCGGGCTTTGCCGCTCCGTAGTGTTGTCTTACAGAGGCCTCCATGTTGCCAAGCAGCGACTGATAACATTGACGGTGAGATCAGGTTGAACCAGCGACCATCCGACCTCATGGCCGGCCTCGCTTCTATGTGAGTCAGGCAGTTGCTTCAGTTCGCTCGTGAGAGAGGAATATGGACCTCAGAGGCGAGCGTTTGATTGTTTAGAGGGATGTTTCGGAAGATCGCCCATGCGTTCCGTTCCAATCATCACTGGGAAAGAGAGCGAGATGAGTTCGGGCCGGAGTACCACAGCGCTTGCACCGTCAAGCTGGTTCGCAGTACCTCCGTGCTGGTTGTGGGAGAGAGGACGCAGTCTTGTGAGGGCGCCACGTTGAAACGAAGCAAGAGCACCCTGAGTGTGGAATCCACTTTGTATTACGACCACAGGCAAGAGGACCGCATGTGGCTTCACTCCCACGAGCAGAACTGTCTGGAGTATCTGCGAGAGCTGGTGGCTCTGCGGCGGCGCTACGCAAAGAGTGTGAGCGACTTGAACGATGGCGACGTCAAAGCCGCGGTGTCCTCCGAGAAGAACGCGGCACTTCCGGCACGGCCAAGAAACACAGTAAGCATCCACTTTTTTTTAACCCTGGAGAACCCAATAACCTTTTTCTACTTTGGAAAATGATGAATTATACATTAAATGACTGCTATATGTTCACTGTACACCAAAATATATGTTTTTTCAAATATTCAATGCTTGAATCCTAATTTAGGATTAGGGCCAAATCTGACTCTTTGAGATTTAAGGGCAGCATTTGAGTGGCAGAATTTATAGGGGCCAAATTTGACCCCGTGGGTTCTCCAGGGTTAAATCCAGAACAAAAACAGCCATGTCACCCCTAAATCAAATGTAATTCAAAACAATGCAGGAAACGCGGTTATCTAAAAATAACCTGGGCACGTAATGCGAACTGAAGTCACCGGCGGCCATGTTTCCAACTCCAAACCTCAAAAGTGAAGCCCCAATATTCCAAATAAGCATCATAACTGTGTTTTGTGCCTGTTTATAGGTCTCTCGAGCCACTCCCTCGGCACCGCCCGTGCCCACCGTGGAAGACACGTTGCAATTTCTAGATGAGGTGATTGCGAGCTGTGACAGTGAACCTCAGCGTAAACCTTACTTGGATGACGGCCATGACGACGTGGACTTTATAGGTGACGTATTCCTTCAGTGATCACCGTCATGTGGTGTTAGTGCAGATTAATATTGATAGGAGTGACAACCTATTTCATTGACAGATTTATACCTGGATTTCTAGATTTGTTAATCTGCAAAAGGTGACAAATTTTCAATTGATGAGTAGAGACCATGCGGCAATGATGATCTAAAAAAAAAAAAAAGAACACTTATGTTAAAATTACCTTCAGTGCAGTGAAAAGTATAAAAAGGTCATGGATCACTTTACATCCAATAATGCCGTCAAAAACACACGATCTAAAATTTCACTATTACGCTCACTGCGATTTGTATATTATTGTCACGAGTGGTGTGGAACTGCATGCACTGCATCATATCAAGAAATTTATCTGTGATGCGGCGTACCTAATGTTGTGACCAGCGGCTGTCATATCTTGTGAGAAAATGAACAGGTGTTTTTTTTTTTGTTTTGTTTTTTCAGGGTACGTAATGTTGAATTACAGGTGTCGTGAAATGTGTGAGCAAAAGGTTGAGTGATATTACTTTGTCTTGAGATGGAGAGCGTTGTAAATTATGCCATTTTAATCAAGGGTTGATGGTGCAAATTGAATTATGCGTGTCCTGTAGTGCAAGGTTTTCATCTAAAGTGGCTGTTCAGCGCGCCGTATCGTCTCACTGTGGGTGTTTAATCAAATGTGACCTTGACATTTCCAGTGCTCTGCCGTCGGCGTGGGAGAAATTATGTCTTTATCAGTGTAATCAAAACAGCAGGCTTGGTGGTGATGTCAACCGTGTAAAAATAAAAAATAAATACAAAATTTCCTGCCAGTGCTCAGCCCAAATAAGGAGAGAAAACCAGAGCAACAACGAGTGAATTAAAACTTCAGATTAAAAATAATGCATTCATTTTACAAAGTCTGATTGGCCGCAAACTGCAAAACTATTTTTAAGTAAATGAGATACCGTAATAATGCAGTTTTTGCATATGGTCAAACAATTCTCATGTGTCTTAAAATATATTTAGTTAGCTGTGTTAATATTCGGTCCTTTTGTGTACATAGAAAAAGAAGAAAAAAGAAAAAAAACAGGAGCAAAAACAAAAGCGTTGCATTCATATTTTTGTTCAATGTCTACTTCGATGGTAAGGTGATAATATCGACCCAAAATATAGAATTTTTATAATGATATGCCAGTTTTAATATATTTTTCTTTTAACGTATTTTTCAATTTCATTACCTGTCTGTTGATTGTCTTGGGAGAAATTACAGGGGTCTCTTAACTTCATTGAAGCCTCGATTTTGACTAAGGTTACGAAATATGGTTCCTTGACCTATAAAGTCATAAAGGGGTAAGTCAATATGGAGCATTGGACATCATTTATTCATTTTCTTTTTAAGTACAAAAGAAAACAGTGTGTTATGCTAAAATGACGTGGTGTTGTTGATGGTAAATTTTACTCTGCCTTGTCTCCCCACACAGTGGCGTCCAGCTCAGCAGAACATGACCTCCACTCCAACTGGGTCTTGAAGGTTCCTCGGGTGGTAGATGACGCCAACAGTCAGCAGGAGGAGGTTCATGTCCATGCCAACAAAGAAAAACTCCAGAAAAACAAGAGCGGGTCGACCAGCAGTAGGTTGCGCCTGCAGAGGAACCCCATCCATTTGCCCAAAGTGGTGGAGAGCGCCCTGCAGACACTTCGCTTCAAGTCCAAAAAGTCCTGAAAATGCTCAAGACAATTAGGATTGACACTCATTTGAATGGTAAGAAAACTTTTTCTTTTTAAATGAACTCAAGCGCCGGCGCTATAGTGAAAGACTGTTACTAGTAGAATGGAACTGGGACCAAATATGAAAGTCTGACTTGTTGGATTGTAGGTGGCCGTATTGGGCATAAAAAAAACAGACGGTGAAACAGTAGCAACTTTACAGCTCCCTCTGCTGGATATAGTGGGTTATTAGTTCATATAGCGCCAATGCAAATTGTAACTATTTTGAATATTCTAAGACAAGGCGGACACTTAAAATTCGATTTGACTCTGTGACAATAATGTATTTCAGGGGTCATTTGGTCAAAAAAAAAAAGTACTGTATTTTTCAGACCAGTCGCACCAGTCAAAAAAAGGCATCATGAAAAAAAAAAAACATCTCGAGCCAGAGTAGAACTTGCATTTTGAAGGAAGTATTTGACAAAAATGAGATCAAGAGTGGAGCTCGAACTTGTCCCCAAAATCCCCGTTCCCTAATCGTGCATCAGGCAGTACTGCACGACAAACATCAACATCGGTACTGCCGCAGTACAGATGTTGAAGCATGAGTTGCTGATTAGTTTGTCTGCATTCTGAAATTAATAAGTGAATTTCCGAATACGCCTGTGTTGACGGCAGCAACTAAGAAACTAAACCTCAGTTTTTGCCTATGGAAAAGTTTTTCTTTGTTGTTGAAAATGTCTTACCTTTACTCGAATGCCGTGTCGCAATGTGGCAGTGGGCGAATACTTTTGGTGCATTACCGCTGATGGACACAAGGTGGTAGTCATGTACAGAAAGTCAACACGATCAGGAAAAGGGAATTTTGGGTGTCCAAGCTTTAATATTAATACACTCTCATAAAATATTAATATAATATTAATAGAAATCGCACCTACAGATAAATTATGAAATAAGTGTGACTTGTAGTCCCAAAAAGTAGGGTAAAATATGTTCCATGTTGTTTATTACAAAGCACCACAGCTTGGCATTTACATTTAATTTACTGTATATGAGCCATTTAAAGTACCGGTACTTTTTGCAGAATCGAGTGAAGGCGTTTTCAAGTTTTTCCTTTTAGGAATACATTGAATTTATAATGGTAATATACAGGAAATATTTCAAAACCTCTACTTTAAAAGATGTTGAAAATTGATTTACCTTACTATGGTAACCAGTCTCTTTTTTTAACGATAAATAGTGTTTGTTCAGTTTTGAATCTACACATATCCTGACAACCAAACCTGTTGCCTTGTGCGTGGCAGAGGTGATTAAAACCACTCTGACGGTGTTTTTGTTATTGGATGTCAGAATATTGTACCGAATGAAGCGTCAAAGCAAGCGAGCACATCTATGATCTGAGAACGAATTTTTTCCCCATCCAGCAACTCTGAGCCCCTTATTAAAAACTTTATTTTTTCTGAAGTGGAAAAAATAAAATAAGTTATGAAGGGATTTAGAGTGAGTGCATTTTTGAAAGGCATCAAAGGCAACGACACAATAATCGCTCCTCCAGCAACAAGACTGTCTCGAAGCCAAATATGTTTTCAGGGCTGCTTCACCAAAAGAGTTCAAGGCCTTTAGACTTGGCACGCAGTTCAGGTTATTATTTAGTCTCTTATATATGGTGTGTGTGTGGATATATATGGTGTGTGTGTATATATATATATATATATATATATATATATATATATATATATATATATATATATATATCATCCTTGTAACTTGCATCCAAA
>CAAKHF010002539.1:6572-26741 GCA_901007745.1 Hippocampus kuda
TTGTGTGTCCCCCCCACCCCCCCTCCCCACAGCAACAGGAAATTACGTTTCAGTCATCACTGGTGATTAAAATCCAGTCACCATTTGTCTTCTGTACTGCCTTTCCTTGTGATTCATAAAGTTAAGCACGCAGGCTCCCACTAGAGGTACGATTACAAAAATAATAATTCAATAATATGTACAAACTGTGCATTATGTTTAATTAGCTTGTTTTTTTTTAAATCCAGTAAAACATATTTGTTAAGTACAGTTCAGTGGTATTTAACTTTTAAGTACAATAGACAATCAGACGTAGGGTGGGGAGACAGTGCACCTTCGATTGCTAACCTCAGCGCAATTCGACCCCGGTCCAATTGTGTGGCAGCCACTACACCAAATGACCCATGTTACGATTAAAAAAATAATCGCCTAATCATTTGTCATAATTCTGAGTGCTGCGGCGTGCGGTAAGAGGAATCTGCCGTTGCTTCCTCCGTGGTCAACTCTGCCTCATCCACCTCCTCTTCTCCGTCATCGTCCTCTTGAGGAACGCGCTGCTTGGCAAAGCCGGGCTCCTCCTCATCCATGATTTTCAGAAAGTCATACAACTCGACAGAGGGAGGCCAGTCATCATTCCCCAACATGCCTATAGACCGAAACCAATGACTCAATTGAATCTAAAGTAGGAGATCATTCAAAAATTGGTGCCACAGTAAGCCAAAATCATATTCAAAATAGACAGTCCTGAGTTTGCATTTCTATTCCAAATGGCAGCCATGGAGAATGTAATGGAAATGAAAAAGTTTAAAAGTGCCAGAGAACAACATCCACATGGCTTTCTAAAGAAAGTAATACAAAACAGGGAGCACAATACAATACAAGAATGCGGTGCCACACATTATGTTCATTACGCGATGAACAACAACACATTACACCACGTTGCCCTTAAGCGCTGAGTTCAAACCCACAGCAGGCACAACTACGGTTTTACTTTAATGGCTCTTAAAAACATTTCCGAGACATTGCAACATGCAAAGGAGCTAAATGAGGTCAGCTTTCCTGAATTCTATTTGTTTTCAGACGGTAATGAGAGCTATTTTGACTTGCAAAATACCATCTATTATCATTATGATAATAGTACACATTAGGAGAATAATGTTTTGCTGTGTATATATTATTATATATATTTCCTATTGAGACAACCACGGCAGCTAGCTAGAAAGCTAACTAGCATGCTAGGTAGATAGGCTAGATAGAAAGCTAGCTGGCTAGCTAGAGAGAAAGCTACCATAGCTAGCTGGTTGGCTGACTCGATGGATGGATGGATGGATGGATGGATGGATGGATGGATGGATGGATGGATGGATGGATGGATGGATGGATGGATGGATGGATGATAGATAGATAGATAGATAGATAGATAGATAGATAGATAGATAGATAGATAGATAGATAGATAGATAGATAGATAGATAGATAGATAGATAGATAGATAGATAGATAGATAGATAGATAGATAGATAGATAGATAGATAGATAGATAGATAGATAATGTATGAATTTCCTTATGTTGAATACAGATGTAAATAAATGTATTAGTCCAAAACTGAAAAGGACATAAATTGTTTTATCGTGTCTTTAGGTTTAAACCCCACTTCTAAAACACCTGTCCTGTAACTTCAGAGAGGTCTTTTCAAACTTGAGAAAGTGCCAACAATAATAATAATAATAATAATAATACATTTTATTTATAAGCGCCTTTCAAGACACCCAAGGACACTTTACAATAACAAAAAACACAAAACAATACTAATGTATTTCACAAGGTTTATATATCTTCTGAGGATAACAATTGATTGAAAGAAACTGTATGAATGAGTGACCATATGTGAAAATGCGAAACAGCAATAGAATCATGTGATGTAAGTTCATTCAATTCTGTATTTGGTTGAAATAGCAAACTCAGCATGACATCTTTTCCTTCTAGTTTTTCAACTCCACATAACAAGCTTTTAAAATGCACTTTCACTTTGAGAATCTTCTTGCGGAATGGATTGTCTCGCATCGTTCGGGACGTTGGGATCCTTACCTGCAGGAGACTCTTTGGCATCCTCCACTCTTTGCAGCCACTGCAAGACAGACTGAGCTGTGATGGGCGTGTTGGGTGGGTACTCATAAACTTCACGTCCAGAGGGCAAATGAGTGAGAATCAGTGCAGGAAGGGGGGGCAGAGAACCCAGATAGGAGCCCAGGACCGACATACCAGCTGGAGTGCGACCACTGCAATAGACATGTGTTGGATTTAAAGCATCAACAAAAGACAAATTTTGTGCCTGCCTCGCTTTTTAGCAATCTCACTCCAGGTGGGAAGTATTGTTGTCACCACTTTCAGTTTGTTTCACAAAGGAGCCGTTCAATAGGAATTGGTATACTAAAAAGTGTTTTCCTGTGTTTAATGAATCTGAATAATATGAGGTTCGCTTTTTTTTTAAGTGAACTACTGAATTGAATGAACTGTTCAACAATGTTCAAATTTATTGGATGGACAAATTAAATCTCGTCACGGCCGCTATCATTTTGACTTTTTGACACAATGAGTTTCTCCTTTTTTCGTCGTTCAAACTAAAGGAAGACACCTCGAGAACGAAAGACACCTTGAGAGGAAACACATATTTTCCTTCATCGGACTTCACCAAAACACAACGAAAAATATCGCCACACGGAGGACACTACACTGGCTGTGCTGATCCAGCAATTAAGGTCGCGGGCAGACACCGTATTTGTCACCTTGGTAATAACAAGCCATAAATTCAGCTGTAGTCGAAATGAACAGAGACCAAGTCCTCCGAGGGGGCTAATGTGACGTTAGAAAAGTAAACCTTTTCCCAGAGGAGATTTCCACATGAGAAAGCATGCAGATTGCAGTCTACAGAGACCGCAACGTGGGATGATTGGGAAATTTGATGCTTCATCGGTTGCCCCATCAAATGAGGAAAAGTCATGAAATAGAGCGCAAAAAAAAGGCAACTATTTTTTTGGGCATAATAAACATTGAATGGGGTCTAATTGGCCCCAAAGGTAATAGGAGGGTTTGAGTGTCGCGGTCCTTTAAGTGGTACGCAAAAGAATCCCGTCCTAAGTACAGTTCAGTTGCATTTTACTTTTAGTTTCAATGCATTTAAATCTCATCTTTTAGAACTATTGGTTTTGAAATGGCGGCCCGGTGGGCGAGTAGTTAGCGCATCGGCCTCACAGTGCAGAGGTCGTGTGTTCGATCCCGGGCTCTGGCCTCCCTGTGTGGAGTTTGCATGTTCTCCCCGTGCCTGCGTGGGTTTTCTCCGGGTAGTCCGGTTTCCTCCCACATTCCAAAAACATGCTTGGTAGGGTAACTGAATGCTCTAAATTGTCCTGAGGTCTGAGTGTGAGCACGGATGGTTGTTGGTCTCTGTGTGCCCTGCGATTGGCTGGCAACCGGTTCAGGGTGTCCCCCGCCTACCGCCCAAAGACGGCTGGGACGGGCTCCAGCACCCACCGCCACCCTTGTGAGGATAAAGCGGATCGGAAAATGGATGGATGGATCGTTTAAAAACATTTCTATTGGTACAACATCGTATTTAAGTGCAAAGTATTTTAATTCAAAAAGTTTTTAAGTCGTTTTTATTTTCCTATGTTGAAGGACAGTGTCCATCCATCCATTCTCCAAGCTGCTAATGTTTAATTTCAAATTCTACATCATGTTAAAGTCGTTTGCAATAACTTTAAAGATACATTTTAGGAATGAAACCTCTGCCTGGATTTCGATCAACACTTCAGCCTGCTCTGTAGACGGCAAATTTGAATGTTGGTCGCGATGCTGCTATTTGGAGGGCCTGCTATTTTTTTTTTAAATTTATTTTAAAGGTTTAGTTATGTGTAAAAAAAATTATTAGCAGGGGTTCGGATGAAAATTTTAAAGATTAAGGTCCAATAGGCACGCACACTAACAAACACAATTAGCAAAGTGTCGGTCAATAAATAATCTGGAATGTTTGGTGTAAATACGGCATACAGGTGGATCCAGCAAGTCAAGTAGGGCTCCATCCTCTCGCCTCCCGATTCCAGCAGCCTTTTCATCTCCTCCAGCAGCAGCGTGTTCTGCCTCAGCCCGAGCTCGTCCTCCTCTTCTCCAACAAACAGCAAGAGAAGAGCTTTTCCCAGGCTGAGGAAGGACGGTAGGTTTTCCACTGTCAGTTCAGGCTGACGATACAACAGAAGGGGGGAAAAAAAAAACTGTCACGTGAATGCGGGACAAACAAATATTCAATGAAATGATTCATGTCGTTTCCACAAATGGTGTTTGTATGTGTGGCTTGGAGCTCAGAGCGGATCTAACTCGCTTCCAAAAAGTTGCAATGCTGCACATGTCTCTTTTGCAACAAATGTTCTGTGTATTTTATATCTCGCGGGCACCGATCCTGGCATTGCAAACGACGGCTGTTCACAGGTGGCATCCTGCCTTTGTGACAAACTGACCACAAGCAGAAAATTGCCACTTCATCAGAGCAGCGATAAGATTTTGCCGACGGTGTGAAAGGGGCTACAACATCCACAATATTGGGTGCCGTGCCAACAAACAAAAAAAAAGTAGCTTGATACCAGATTTACTATTAACCCTTTAATTCCACAAGATGTACTTTTATGTCTTTTTAAAATTAGGCCCCGCCTACCAAAGACGTACTTGTACGTCTAAGTCTTTTTTTTTGCGTCATAGAGAGGAGGAGGCTCTGATGCAATCTGTGAATGAGAATAAGCCGTTTGCATTGTAAATCATGTAAAAAAGCGACCAGTAGGTGGCAGTGGTGCCTCACATGCTTGAAATGCATGCTTTTACAAAAAGCTCTTTTTCTCCGTTTTTTGCCCAGGAATCGCCATTTTCATGAAACTTAGCCATTTTGTAATGGAAAAAGAAGAGTCCAAACTTTAATTTGGTAGGCTCCATGTTTATATAGCATTAGAACCAAATATTCTGTGGGCCGTGCAAGATCAGTCAAAATCCAGTAAAACGCTGGGATTGAGGGGGTTGCTCCAGTGAAAATGGCTGCGATTGAATGAGTTAAGGCCCTGATGAGGTACTATCTTGCGAGACTTCGGTTTCATATTAGCCCATCACTCCCAAAGAGCTTCAAACGTTCTTCATAAAGATATAAGCACAACGTTGGAACTTAAACTTACCAAAGGATGTAGCAGCGCCGCATCAACGTGGGAAACCAACTCATCTGCAGAGGTGAACTGTGACAACGCGGAGGGCGGGGCGTGTCGCTTCCAAGACGGAAACACTAAAACTGCAGGGAGGCTGACAGAGAGGTCAGCAGCCCTAAAAAGCACATTTGGAGAGCACACACACGCACGCACACAGACACATGCACACACACAAAATATACAGTATCTCACAAAAGTGACTCCACCCATTTTCTGAGATACTGACTGCTTAAACAACTTTACAAATATAAAATAAAGTAGAGCTTGTCTTACAACGTAAATTCACAGTTTCCTCAAAATACCTCAACCATCAGTTACAATGTCTGAATTTGTGGTAACAAAAGTGAGCATACCCCGAAGTGAAAATGTCCAAATTGGGCCCAATTAGCCCTTTTCCCTCCCCCCGGTGTCACATGACTAGTGTTCTACGGTCTCGCAGGTCCAGACATATGAATGCCACCACCATTGCTGACGAACGAGGTCAGATGGGTGTCATTCCGTAAGGAAGACTCTTCTAAAGTTGATGAACAAATTTTGAAGACAATCACACAACGGAGACGGATTACTGCAACCACAACTTATGGTTTCATGTGCCCAAGACAAATGGATTTCGTTCAGATCGTGTCGTGGCCCGGCGACGACCATTGCCTTGCTTTGAAGAAGCCGAAGGTAAAGATGACGGACTGGCCAAGCATGTCTCCGAAAGGCTGTAGGACGCCCCACAGATGCTCAACGGCAGCATCGGCAGCATCCTCACCCTCCTCTGTGGAAAAATGCAAGATGTCGAACGTCCACCAGCTCTGTGATGTCATCGTGGGGGCGTGGAAATGGCAAACTAGCAACCTCTGGTGAACTCAATGTCTGGCTGAGTTAAGGAAGGTGCCGGAAAATAACGGTGGCTTCAAAAACTATTCACACTTGGCGCTCACTTTTGGTGCCAGCACTTTCGACAGACCTTTGAGGTATTTTGAAGAGGACTTTTAAATTGTTGTTCCTGTACACTGACTATTTTCTTGTCGATGTCTATGTGATGGCGGCGTACTCAAAGAAAAAGAGGCAGCGGAATTTCATGGTCAGCGACAACCTTGGAAAGGAGGAATAATTCTCAGTGCCTACCATTCCTGCGCCAGCACGTCTGTCAGCAGGGCGCTCAGCACCCTCCCTCGCAACGACTTTGCCGCTTCATTAAAAACGGACACATCTGCCAACACAACCGCAGAAACGGCCATCGCTTCATACAAACTCATCAACCCATCTTTCGCTCTCTCACATTTCAGTCAGACTTTTAGAACTGAATTTTACAAAATGGATCCGACGGCGTACGCAATTCATCTGTTACCCGAAAGTGTCCGCATCCGAAACAGTCCGACTATTTTGTCAGGGATGTAGCCCGCTAGCTCAGGATGAGGCGTCCCGTGAAGGAATGATGTCACTTCCTGCTGAGTCGACAGAACCTGGGGAGAGGCCGGACGGCTCCTGGATGAAGGGCAATGCACACACAGACACAAAGGGGTGGGGGGGCGTCAAGGATTTGGAGCCTGTGAAAGTTTCATTACTTTGGGCCTCACCATTTCCATAACGCAAATTGACAAGATGATATTTTTCGGGGCCTGAGAAACGTCATCGCTTTTCTCAAACGACATCCCTTGGCAGACGATAAAAAAAAGCTCAAGATGGACCCGTATCGATAGCAGAGTGCAGGAAGTGAGCGGGTATGACTCCCAGTGTGGGCACCGGTGTTTTCTCTCAAACCAACCCCCCCGCTCCACCCACTTGTCCTTTTTTGCATGTTTACACACAGCTCAGCTCAGAATGTCTTTCCTGCGTGTGTTTATTTGGGGTGGTGAAGATATCTTTCATGGTCCTCATCACACACGCACGCATTTTGTGGAGTCTCCTCCTGTGTGGGGCTTTATCACAGTTGCAATGGTGGCCAAGACTAACATTCCTTTGAGATGTTGTTTTTCCCTCCACTTTTCTTCATCCTATCAAAAGCTCCCGAGAACATAATTGTTTTTGCTTCATCTGCGAATGACATCCGCTAACATGAAGGTTTTAATGTTGATCATATTTTTATGGGCTTCCGAGCACACGTGCCAAACTCAAGGCTCGGGAACCATGTCCAGCCCACAAAATCTTTTTGGGTGGTCGATGAAAGCAAACGGCGTGTCTCCTTCCTGCTAAGAATGAAATAGTTTGCGCATCATGAATTTATGTTGCAGTCCAATTCGTTGTGCAGTTCCCGTTGCTGTACCTGCCTTGGCCACTAGGAGGCAGTAAAAGACAGTTATTAGATTGGATACAACTTTATTGTCAAATGTACTGTATGTGTAACATACAGAACAGATGAAATTTCTTCCCTCTCAACTTAATGCTGACAAAAGGGAAAAAGATTACTAAATCCGATGCTGTAATATTCATCGTTTTTCAGAGGATGAATAATAAACTTGGAATCATTTTAGCCACATTTAAACTCTATTTTCAGAGCTTTCATCGAAGTTTGCCAAACGTGACATGAGAGCAGGGGTGTCCCATATTTTTCCCCGAGTATCTCTTTTTGGGGGGACGGCAAAGTCGATGAAATTTCAAACTGTCTTTTCACCATCCCCTTTCATTCAGCATACAAATGAAGAAAGGTCAAAGAGTAGAATCTCACAGTAAAATAAAGCGAAGCAGCGGCTCACATCCCAACATTCCTCGGTACACCTGAATGGGCTCGTGAGGGCGGAGTAGCAGGACACTTGGAAAGGCAGTGATTGGCTGGAACGAGATGGGGCGGGAGCCGACTGGCCGAGCAGCGCAGAGGTCGGTCCATTCGCCACAATCCACTGCGGTCAGGTGGACGTCAACGACGCCGGCATCTGGAAATGCGGCAATAAAAAGAAGCGTCGACATGCGTCGATAGGTCCACTCCCATTTACGTAGAAGAGAGTTTAAAAATAAAATGGCATACTGTCAGCAAGTAGTGATTACCTGCAAGCCTCTGGGCCACTTCTGGAAGCGAGCTGAGGAAGGCCATTGAAACAGCGTCCCCTGGTCGTAGCATTAGAAACTACAATGAATAAAATGGACATGCAGTGGTACCTCTACTTAATTTAAGAACGTCTCTTCATACGAAATTTTCAAGTTACGAAACGCCTGAACAGGAAAATATTGCCTCTGACACTTTCATCTTTGTGGTTCTTTTTTTTCAGGGCAATTTCAAATGTGTGAAATGTTTTAACTGATATTTAGAGGCCACATTCCACCTTTGGTTAAGTTCCCTATGAGAGAACAACATTTCAGGTGACTTTGTGGCCAGTTCTTGTTTTAATGTCTCGACACGACGAGGCAAACGTTTTCGTCCGCCATTAGATTTGCTGTGTATGCCATAACGATCTTATGTGACTACAATTCACTCAGTTGACTCCATACCATACCCTCCCGCCAGGGTTCAACTGTTAATATAAGCGACAAAACAAATAAATAACTAAATAACTGAGTGCCACCTTTGCGATTGCGTGTCCCAGGATTCTTTAGTTTAAGACTACTGGCTGGTTTCCAGAGAATTAAGATCAAGAGACCAGCCATCCCATTATGACTCTGGGGGGTGAATTCAAATGGTAAAAATGATTGATGGACTGTACTCCTTTATCCATACCAGACCACATTTTTTTCCCCTTGTGTCATGTACTTCCCATCAACAAAGTTCTTGTCATATTTGATTTTGTTATGTCCGCACCACGACACTCAACCCATCTGCCCAACGTTACAGGTTTACAGGTTAAGATGAATTTGATGAAAAAGGTACATCACAGAAACAAAGCAAGTGTCGGCCTCTTTCTCATCCTACTGTGTGGTTGTGTCACTCTTCTTGACAGGAAAAAAAAAAAAGATCCTTCTATGACGTCACATATAGTGAAAGGTTCAAGGGCGAAATCAGAAGAGAGCGACATAGACATACATTTGAGGTAGAAGAGCACCACCGTGAGGCCGCTTTGGTCTATTGCATCGGGGAAGTCGTCTGACGTCAGTTGGCTAATGGAGTCCATGTGCACCATGTGGCCTCGATTCACATAGACGGATGCCATAATTTCGTCTTCCAACTCCCCTGGAGAACAAAAATGAAAGCATACTCATCGTCCTTCTTCCATGGCTCCTGGGCATTCGTTCTCAATTTCTCAACCTTACCATTCGACACGTCGCCCTCAATATTACACTCTTCCCCTTCCAACTCCTCACTTTGCATTTCATCTCCCTCACGATGAAGGAAGAGCTCCAGGAGCTCGTCCGGGTTGTCTAAGGTCAAATATCTGACCTCAGGCCCCTAGAAGTAAGGACGACACAGGCGACAAAATCAACAAAACTGAAAACATGGCGGAGCCTTGAGAGACGAGTTTAAATCGTTGGGTGACCATGCTCGTAACTTGAAAAACTTATTTGAAATGAATCGAAATACCGATTGAAATACCAAAACCTCAATAAAATGTTTGTAATCATTTTAGTGAAACAAATTGGACAATATTGTACTTTATAAAAGCATACAGTAGTGACATAATTAAAGAGAATATAAAGAACAAACAGTTTCTGCGACATTTTTTTTTTTTTTTGTGTTGCTGCAATTAAATGGACATTATTCTCCTCCTTCTGATGTGCGCACCTTTGCCAGCTGGGGGGCAGTAAAATACAGATATACACGTTTCACAACTGACTGAGAAAGATGCGTTAATATCTGTCACTTTTTTGCAGAGGATAAAGAATACATGCTTGAAAGTGATGTAATATTGGTTGTCTACTTGTGTTGCTCCCCAGTTTGTGTTCGAACATCCCTTGCTTAAAGGGCTCTGGCATCCGATGCCAATTTAGCCCGTTTGTGGGGTTTTGCATTGTTTATTTGCATAAGACTGACTCGCTAAATTACGTGTAATTCTCTTTGTTTTCCTTGTTATGCTTAGTTTGACAACAAACTTCAACCGGCAGTGGCAATAAAGAGCTTGCTTGTTGTAAAGGGGGTTGAAATGAGTTGAGTTCACTGCCGCTATTCGGCATGCATGTCTCCATTTTTTGCTGACGAATTCATGCAAAAAAAATAAAAAATAAATCACCCAAACGATTTCTCAAAGACCTTGTAAATCGCCTCACTCGTAATCAAGGCGCCACTGTATACGGAAATATTGTAAATCATCACCAAACCTCATCCGGCAGCCTGTAAGCAGCGTTATATTCAACCGGCGTTTTCACCGCAGGGCTCTTCCTTGATAACACAAAGATCGAATTCATTCCGATGGTCCGATGAACAGAAAAGAACGTGCAAGACGACTTGATGATGTACCTTGTATCTTACCTGTGCACCAGCGTCATCAGGGCAACGCCCCGGAGCCTCCAGGCCAGCGCCTCGGCCGTGTCGCGGTCCAGTCGCTCCGTTTCGGAATGCGAGAACAGAAAGACCTGGGGCGTCTGGCGGTAGGGGAAGAGTGGGCTCGGAACAGCGGCGGGGTCTTTGTATACTTCCGACTGGCGACACGGAACGACGGAGCAGAAAAGCGCACAAAATGAATCGCGGCGCTGTAAACGATGTGTTGCTTTCCCTTTGGCGTTCGTGAGAAAGCAAAGGAGCCCGGTTACCAACAGCGGCGCCTCCATCAGTTGCAGGAAGGCGTGCAGGCTGAGCGTGGACAGCGGCGTCCTCATCGGTGTCAACGGGCAGCGCTCGGAGTTGGGGGCCGCGCAGTGGAGGAACCACACGCGAGACAACGGAGAGGATCTGTGAACGCTGAAAGGAAAAGCCTTTAAATCTGAGAATCCTAATTCATTTTCTTCCTTGGCAACGAGATCGGAAGAGAAGACAAACATACCCCAAGTGCTTCAAGACAGGGCCGCCAGTTATGAGGATGAACTGGTGTTTCGATCCGTACACATAAGCCGTCTCCATGACGGATCTGTGCTCTAAAGTAACGCAGACGCAACAGCTTACTGGTAATGATGGGAAAACGAAGCTTCATGAAGCACCTGTGATACTTTTTGACACCTTTAGATGGTGCTCTTGGTTTAAATATAAAGGTTAGTGCAATGGAAATGTATTAAAATGCCAATGCATCTTTAAGCCAAGAGTGCCCTCTAGAGGAGTCAAAAACTTACACAAGTGCTTCACGAAGCTTCACTTGTCCACCACTACTTATAATAATAATACATTTTATTTATTAGCGCCTTTCAAGACACCCAAGGACACTTTACAATACTGGAAGTAGAGGCTCACGTTCGAAGCAGCAGCCCACCAGGAGCCGAATTGTTTTGAAAGGCGCTTATAAATAAAATGTATTATTCATTCATTCATTTTCTGATCCTCTTTATCCTCACAAGGGTCGGGGGGTGCTGGAGCCTAGCTTCCAGCTGTCTTCGGGCAGTAGGCGGGGGACACCCTGAACCGGTTGCCAGCCAATCGCAGGGCACACAGAGACGAACAACCATCCGCACTCACGCTCACACCGAGGGACAATTTAGAGCGTTCAATCAGCCTGCCATGCATGTTTTTGGAATGTGAGAGGAAACCGGAGTACCCGGAGAAAACCCACGCAGGCCCGGGAGAACATGCAAACTCCACACAGGGAGGCCAGAGCTGGAATTGAACCCGGTACCTCTGCACTGTGAGGTCGACGCGCTCACCACTGGACCACCAGGCCGCCAAAATGTATTATTATTATTATACATCCCAGTCACTGAGGGCTGGGGGGGGGGGGGGGGGCTCTTGAGACAAACGTAGGCAGTGGCGCTCTAATGTACGCGGCAATGTAGCGTATGAAGTCAGCAATGTGAACCGCTACAGTGGCGTGTACGTTTGATCAGTGACGTCCGTACCTTGTGTGCCAAGACTGCTGACATAAGCCAGCACGATGTCCTTCTTTCCTCTGACGGACTTCTCCATGACCAAGAGGTCGGCGTCCGAATGCACGTACTTGACCTCGTCACGCAAAATGGCGCTGAAGGGGGAACATGAGAGACTGCGTTTGGTTTTACGAACATGCAGTTGAATGTTCGTCGATAAATATATCAAACTGATTTTCATCACAACTGAAACAACAACAACAAGGGTGTGAGGGATGATGATCAACAAAGAGGAAAAAGAGTAATCAGGCTGAACAAATAAAGCACTCCAACAAGACAACAACAATGAAACATTTTTGAATACGTACTTGTGATTAGCCTGAGGGATTGTTTGCTTACTTACAACAAGACTTCAGAGACAATGGAGTTGACGTCAAACACGGTGTCCAAATCAAAGCTCAAGAACTCCTTGCCATCCCTTCAAAAAGAGATATTTGGAGTTAAACAACAACAAACAAACACAAAATTTGATTTACGACCTCGTTGACTGCAACCAGTGGTGAACAAGCTTGCTTGTCAACAAATATGTTTGCTAACCTATCCGTGGCTCTCTCTCAATCGTTATGCCATTCAATGAATGGGATGACTTTATACCCGGAAAGACAGACTTAGGCTATTTTAGGAGTAACTAGTCAGACTTTACAAGTCTGAACCCACTTCGTACTGGGTATTATACTTACACTCCACATACCTGAAAAGAAAAGCAGTCTGCTGCACCATTTCTTTCGTGCAGTATGAGGGAACCCTCTCCTTTTTGCAATTGATCTACAAAAAATAAAATAAAATAATAACCGATAATGTCATATTGGTAGCCCTTTTAGATATCAACAATGAACTATTTAAACTCATCCTTGGTAGTTAAGACTCATGACATTACGTATTACCTTGCCCACGAGTACTCCATAATCTTTCAGAACATCTGCAGACTTTTTCAATTCCCCCAAGAAGAGAGAGACGGTTTGAGAGACTGACGACAGAGGAGAACAGGAAGAAATGATTCATTCTCGGCAGTCGGGAGCAAGCGAAGTGGTCAGTGCGGCACCGCAATACCTTGACTCTCAAAATAGATGAAGACCATCTTCCCAGAATTGATTTTGTCATCAAAGTCCACAGCCGTGAATTCGAGCAGCAGTCCTGATGCATTGAACGTGTCTGTGCATCCAACGGCACTTGTGCACAGCAGCAAGAAAGTCACACGTAGCCACATCATGGACAAGCAAGGCTGACTTGGCCCCTGCAGGGAAAACTGAAGGGAAAAAGATTTGAGAGTACTGTACTAGTGTTTGGCGTTTGAATTGTTAATTAAATTGTACCGCTACATATATTTACTGGGCTTTTTTATTGAGTGATTGATTAGTGGGTATAAAAAAGAAAATGGTTTCCAAAGCAGCTTTGGGCAGGTGCCAAAGGATAGAAGAGAGAAAAGTAGTTTTCAGCAAAAGAAGGAGGGCGTTAAATGAAGTGTGTCCAAGGGAAGGAAGGAAGATGGGAACGAAGGATGAATGAAGGCAGAAAGGAACGCAGGAAGGAACCTAGCAAGGAAGGAAGGCAAGAAGGAAGGACGGAAAGAAGGATGTATGAAGGCAGAAATAAAAAAGGTTACCAGAAAGAAGGTCAGAAAGGGAAAGGTCAAGATGGGTGAAACATGTAAATGATAAAAGAACAAAAATGTAAAAACATATAAATAAAGAGTAATGTTAATCTGTATCATGTAAAAGTGCAAAATGTAAAATGACTCGATAGTATGATGACACAGGAAGCTGGTGGATAGCCTACCTGAAAACCTTTATTTTTCAGAGTGGAAAAAATAGCAAGAAACCTCAGTTAATGTGAATCATGTAATGCCGAAAGCATCGCGACGTCGGCGACCTCATTCCTCGTGGTGTAAAACAGGATGAATTGTGAATTGTGCCCCAGGTTAAAACAAGAACTAGTGACCAGTGTCCAGTATTAGCATTGTGTGCTAGCTACCGCTTAGTTCCAACGGGTTCTCTTTTGTTGTTGTTGTTTTTCATTGGAGACCAGGCAGAAAAAGCGTTAAACCATAAATCCGTGGAAAAGCTAGTTTGCAATAGCGCATTATTGTTCATCGGGAAGCGCATTGTGAAAGTAAACTCAAACATTATGTTGTTTTGAATATGGGACACGAATACAAATAAGCTCACATGTTATTAATAACCTCCCTGAGTAGTTTTCAAAATAATATTATTTAAGTGCCCATATATGCACGTACAAAAGCTGAAAAATTGAACAAAAGAAATAAATTGAAAAAAACGAAATTTTAATTTATTATATTAATATGAGTCGGTGTTTGAAATTGTACAAAAAGTGTTGCACCACGTTCATTGGATTTTATTATGAAGGTTTTTTTCCTGTAGCACCATTAATATTACAGGTAACTGTTTGGTTCATATAACCACATGTTTTTCCTAAACCAATCGGGTCGTCGAAAGGTTTCAGAAGACTGGCCAATCGCCGCAGATAAAGGGGGGCAGTCTTTCAGGACACGTCATCATAGACCAATGCAATAAGCAAATTGTGGAGGCTCGGGTCCACGGTCAGCCAATAAAATGGCTGAGTGGCTGAGTGGGCGTGACACCCACGTGGTCACTTTTGCTAGGAAACTATCTCGACTCGGTGGCTCCTGAGTCATCTGTACCTCATTGAAGCGGGCCGACCATTGAGCCAAGATGGCGGTGACGGAGCGTTTTCTTCTTGTTTAAAACTAGAGCTTGGGGGCGGGTCTCTAATTGCATCACAGCTGATCTGGAGGACCCCCTCCCCCTAGTTGTTTTTTTTTGCATGCGAGTCGCTAGAGAATTTCCTTCTTATTTTTCATTTTATCTTGTTTGAGCGTTCAACAATTGGACTGGCTTTCTTCTTCACACCATCATTTTAGTTCATACGGCCGCGCGCAGTTCCACGATGCCCCTTATTTTAAGGAATAATGCTTTGACCGCACATTTCAAAGGAATCTTTTGTGAATTCGAGTCAGCTTTGACCCAGTTTTGCCGTTCGCGGCTTTGCTTGTGTTAGTTACCAGCGGAGATGTTTTCTACCAGTGAGGAGGTCACTTCCAGCTTGTTGAGCCCCGTGCAGGAGGACCCCGAAGGAGATGCCATCTCCCCCGCCTTGGAGCTGAGTCTCACCACCGCGTACACCGTCCTGTACTCGCTCCTCTTCGGCTTCGTCTACCTGCAGCTGTGGCTTATTCTGCACTACGGATACAAGCGCTTCAGCTACCAGAGTGCGTTCTTGTTTCTGTGTTTACTGTGGGCAGCGCTCCGGACGACCCTCTTCTCCTTCTACTTTGAAAATGCGGCGCAGGCCATGCAGCTGCAGCCGCTGGCCTACTGGCTGCTTTATTGCTGCCCGGTGTGCCTCCAGTTTTTCACCCTTTGCCTGCTCAACCTCTACTTCTGGCAGGTAAGAACTACGAAGCGGCTGGGGTATTTCGTTTGTTATTGCAATCATTCGGTCAGTCGGGCAAACAAAAGACATGGTTGCACCTCCTTCAACTTTATTGAGCTCAAACGCACACAAAAGGAGTTTTTTTTTGGTAAAGCAGTCGACGGTACTACTGGTTAATTTTATGATTGGTGAGAAAAATCAGCCTTCTGTGGTCACACCTGCCTCTCATTTGACATGCAATCACAGAAACCCGAGGAAAACCTGTTACCTTGTTAGTCAAGAAAGAGCACCAGGGGTGTGCAGAGGGCTGGGCAGCAAGGGGCACACAGCCCCCACCCTTGGCCACCCCAAAAATTGAATTGGCACACTAACATCTTTGGCTGGGCAATACACCAGACTCTAGACCAGCTAACCCTGCCCCCCAATTCCCACTTTTCACCCCGTTTGTATGGGACATTCAAGATGGACACGCATTCCTTTTTTTTCAGGGGCATCCAGGCAAGCTATCTTAATTTACATAGCATATTTCATACAAAAGGTAGCTCAGTGTGCTTCACATGCTTACATGTCCAACATTTTAAAGCATTTAAACACTAAAGAACTAAAGACATTGAAAAACGGAAAGCACAGAAATTAAAGATTGTGCAGTGCAAAAAATAGAAAAAAAGAAATTGGTCAGTCATAGGCATGGGGTGGGGGGGGGTGAGAAAGAAGCCTTGTTTTTAACCCGGATTAAACAACACAACACTTGGGACTGACTTCACTTTTGTTGGCATCCAATTCTATTTGTGTGCAGCATAACAGCTAAATGCTGCGTCACCATTTTAGCTTTCAACTGTGGGCTTCACTCATTGACCCGAGTCTGACCTCAAAGCCCGAATGAGTTTATAGTCCACGAGCATTTCTTTCATCTACTGGATTTCTTGGGGATCATAAGGCACTTTCTCAAAAAATTGACAGTGCGTCTTGTTATCCGATGCGCCTTATGTGTAGATGTCGACTTTTCAGTTTGTCGTCTTTGTTTCAAATTTTTTTCCCCATTTACTTTCACACATCAAATTGTGAACAGGTGTCCATTGTTTTGTCATGCATGCAGGAATGAGATCTACTTCCTGTTTCTGTATCTATGAATCATGGGAAATGTAGTCACACTAACCCAGGGGTTGGGAAACTTTTCCACTCAAAGAGCCGTTTCTTTACCCAGTTTCCATGGAAAAGACAACACTGGGAACCACAGACACTTTTTGTCATCTGAAGTGACAATGTTAGCCTTTATATATATATGTATGTATGTATGTATGTATGTATGTATGTATGTATGTATGTATGTATGTGTGTGTGTGTGTGTGTATTACACTTGTAAAATAGTGTGTTGCTTATGACATCCATGCAGTCCATCCATGTTTCAGAAAATCGAATTTTATTTATTAAATGGACACATTTGAACCCCCCCCCAAAAAATAAAGAAATGAATAAAAATTGCAGAGTTGAAGGTATCTTTCAAATGACTTAAAAAGCTGAACTTAGCGCTGAACGTCTAGCAAACAAAAAAATGCCGTGAGCCGCCATCTTTTCGGCGCGTGTAGTAACTTGACCTCCTGACCTATAATTTGACCTTGAAGTTGACATGACCTCACATTTGTCATGAAATGGAATCCCTCACGTAATGTCTAAAACATTTTAAAAGTTTCTGAGGTGTAAAAGGCTTTTGTTTCGCTGCAATAAGGAGTCAAAAGTATCCTTACCTCCCCCCTTTTTTTAATACAAAACAAAAATGTGTATAATGAACCCAGACATTTGGCAAGTCACACTTGATAACAAACATCATCTCGTATGTGTCTGCACAACACCTCCACACTAACACGACGAAATCTGCAGCTGAAGGAATAAAGTAAATAAAATAAAGAAGGAATGAGGCTGTTCCGACTGGCCACGTGACATCTGATCAAACACCGTGGCCCATCAGATAATTTGTGCTTACAAGAAGGAAATTGAAGACTTTGACTGGAACTTTATTGCTTTTTTTTTTTTTTTTTGTTACCTGGTTACACCAGAAAGAGATATTGGCCCTCTGTCGACATAACGCATACGTCAGGACCGCATGACCATCTGCTGCAAGCATATATCGATTTTACTGAGCCGAATTCCCTGCTGACTAAATCACTGATGTCTCTCAGGTCTTTTGACATATTAGCGACTTCAAGCAAGTTGTCTCACATGAACAATTGTCTGTCAGGAATTATTTTAGCATATCGTTCTATTATAAACTCTGAACATTTTAAGTGGTTCAGCATTTACCATTTCAACTGCAGCCTTTGGTTTGAACGTCATCCCTCTGCGACCTTGTACATCAAGTGATGTCGTCGGGCTACACTTTTGCAATTGTATGCGAAAAGATTTTGTCCTGGGCTGTGCACACCAAAATGTAGCGAAATGCAGTGTTAGATACTGCATTTGCTTCCTGGACATGTGACACGCACTTGTCAAGGAAACCATGAAGTCGTCGCTCGTCATCGAGTATCGTTGCAATAAAATGCGGCAATAATGTCGCTATATTTAACCGTCCTCAGCTTGTGCTGATTAGCAACACGGGTGAGCTGGAGTATTACCCAACCTCTCTCTCCTGTGGGTGAGAGGAAAGAAATTTCATCTGTGCTGCATGTTGCACACACAGCACATTCGACAATAATGTTGACTTGACTTGACTTTAGCCGAGAGGCGCGGGACACCCTTGACCGGTCGCCAGTCAATGATGGGGCACATAGTGGTACCTCGACTTAGGTTTTCTTCATACAAAATTTTCAAGTTGTGTAATGCCTCAACAGGAAAATATTGCCTCTTGTTACAAACGAAATTTCAAGATACGAAAGGTAAAAATACAGTGTGGGCCGCTAGTTGCAGCTCCGAGTTTCCTGAACGCAACATCCTTATAGCTACTCTGCCATTGGCTATTACCGAGCATCATCCTGGCATCCCATTGGCTAAGAGCAAACTCTACCGTGTGTGTCTGTGTGTCGATAGTTAGGTGTCGATGCAGCGTCCTCGTCATTCGCCCCTCGGGCCATGAGGCGTTCCGATGGTTTTACGTAGATGTGAATCACCCTGAAAAAGTGTTCACCAGTCCGGCGATCGCTCGCTATGCTGAAATTTGCCTTGGACATTTTTGAATGATTGTTAAAAGCCGAAAAACGCAAACGTCACTGAATCAGTTCTTGACAAAAAGCCAGGCAAAAACCACTTCTGAGAGAGAACATGAACTAAAGGGGGCAAAAAACGATGAGGACGCTGTTAAAAGTTCAATGACCATCATTTTACTCTTTATTCTTTATTTTTTACATTATGCACAACTCTCATTTATTGTGCAATAATATATACTGTACATATATACATGTATATACATATTTTGATGCATTTTTATGCTTCATAAAACATTTATGTCTGAATTTTGGGGGACTTGGAACGAATTAGGGCATTTACATGGAAAACGCGTCTTTACATACAAAATTTTCGAGTTAAGAAATTTCTTCCAGAACCAATTCATTTCGTAAGTAGAGGTACCACTGGATAGATTTGGGCTGGGAGAAAAGGTTTACCACCAAAATAAGTCAAACACAAACTGTACTCCATCCATACAGACATGAGCCCGTTTCTTGGGGTTGTAACTAATGAAGGGGAAACTTATTTTCCTCAAAAAAAAAAAAAAGCATCAAAAATACAAAACGAAATTTAATTCATGAGATTTTCAGCGTTGAAAACTTTACATCAAAATTGTTTTTCAGGAGCAGGGAACAACTGTGTCCCTCCACCCCCACCCAAAAAAATGTAACTCTTCTCACACGGTATGTGCAATGTAAATACAAAGCAAAACAAACGGCCGAGAACAATCCTGGCCGATCAATCGGTGCAACCCAAATTGTATCACATTTGGTCTCTTCCCCATTGCTCCAAATGCTAAATGTGCAAAAAGGAAACGGCGCAGAGCTCCGGTTGCACTGCGACGTGGACTTTTGACTACACATTCTGCATTCCCACACCACAGGCAAGCACTAAAAGCCTCGAGCTGCAAACTAGTGAACATACTGTCGCTACTTACAGTATACACGCAGACTAAAGAGCCAGGCCTGTGATTTAGTTCCTCTCCTTACCTTTGAGCACTTCCTTATACACTTGGACTCGTAATGATGTTAATTACCATATTTGCCATACCACAGTTTTATGTTCTTGGCGCAGTCGCCGCCTTTCGAGGTTGCCTTCTGACCTACATTCTGACACAAAAGGCAGATTGTTTACACACATGCAGTTATGCAACTTGAAAAGTCAGCAGAGAGACGAACGAGGTTGAGTGAGCTCGCCACAAAATGGGACTGTAATCGTCGTGGAACCCGGGAGAGTTAAGAATGAAAAAGATGATTATCTTCAGGAAAGAAACATTCAGCAAGTGCAAAATGCTCTCTTGCACTCTGCAAACATGCCAACTTTTCATGTTTCAGCTAATGTTGAGCAATGTTTTGGTTTTCATAGATTTTTTTTAGTGGTCATATAAAGTAATTTTTTAACCAAAGTCATTTTTATCCCGTATAGAGAGGAGCCACCTTGCACATCAGATTTTTTTTTTTGGGGGGGGGGTTAATTAATTCTTATTTTGGCTATGGTGGGGGTCAACTGTAGAACAAACATACA
>CAAKHF010002539.1:26879-39053 GCA_901007745.1 Hippocampus kuda
ATAAATATACAAGTTGTTTAAATAGATATATCGCTCCATCTTCGTTGCGTCCCTAGCAAATGGTGAACAAGCGGCTTCGAGCCGATAACTGCCACTCTCAGGTCAAGATTAACGTAAAACTAAACGCAAGACAGAGAATTAGATGTGTACTTGAAACAACCAGAGCTCGTCACAGCAACAACATGGTTTGTATTTGCGTTATTAGAAGTGCAGCCGTAATTGCTACGTACGTGGTCAAGTCGATGAAGCGCCTGAATAAGAATGTTTGTGTCGTGTTTGTCCTCCTCCAGAAAGCATCTTAAAACAAAAGATAGATTTCCCTCCCCCATCTTTTTACATTTTTGAAAAAGCTCCAGGGAGCCACTAGGATGGCGCTAAAGAGTCACATGCGGCTCCAGAGCCGCGGGTTGCCGACCCCCTGCGCTGTACGATTGAAGCAGTGAGATTATTTCACGTTATGAAGTGTAACACATGCCTTTTAGTTTACAATTGTCAAATTCGGGGCTGTGTGAGCGCGTTGTAAATCCAATTTATGTACACCGCAAAGACAGAATTAAATTTTTGTCGGGGGGCGGGGTGTAGGTGGGGTATGGGTGAGTGTTTGTGTTCATTTAATTACACGGGAATGTCTTGAGACTCTGTCAAGTTCACACGGCTCTACGAAAAGAAGGGAACATTTTGCTCCTCTTCTGACCTTCTCTTACTCAACACTTCCCATCACTTGTATCACGCGTCATGCCTTTTGACATTCATACTCTTTGTCGTTTTATTGTGTATTTCTTAGGTGGTGTTTAAGGCAAAAGCCAAATATTCCCCAGAGCTCACCAAATACAGGTAAACGTTTGTTGAAATACAAAAACTTTCAGAGATATTAATCTGCCATTGTGTATGCTGTGGTTGTAGTTTGCAGTGCCGTCGTCGTGTGTCTCGTGTTTATTTTGCAGTGACAGCATAACACATTTGAAAATGTGGAAACGAAAAGGGCTCTGATTGTACACTGCGAGTATCCACCGCCACAATCATCACCATTGTGATTTCTTTTTTTTTTTTCTCATATTAGCTTAAATGAAATTCATAACCGCATGGAACAACAAGTTGCACGTCGGAAAAGTTTAGGATTGTAATTTTGTCCATGCTCCAGCACCCCCCGCAACCCTTTTATGAGGATAAAAGCGGTTGAGAAAATGGATGGATACTGTAGATCACAGGTGTCAAAGTCAAGGCCCGGGGGCCAGATCCGGCCCGCCACATCATCTTATGTGGCCCGCGAAAGCAAATCAAACATGTCAACTTCCATGATGCTTGCTAAAATCTGTACCAAAATAATTTTGTTAACCGGTTTACACTCCCTTGAACAATAATCGAAGAAACAACAAACAAATAGTTATAACAAATTTCAAAACTCGTAATTAGTCTTTTTGTATGTGTGTGTGTGCGTGCGTGTGTACAAGTCATAATACGATGCGATGATTCAACATTTCTTTGGTCGTTTGACACCCCTGCTGTAGATGGTGCATCTGTACCTAATGAAGTGTCCAGTAAGTGTGTCGACTGAAACTTGCGAATGCTCTGCAATACAGCTTTTGTTTGTCTTTCTCTCCAGGATTGCCCTCTCAGTGTTCTTCCTGTCCCTCTGTATATGTTTCCTTGTGGTGAATTTAACGTGCGCATTGTTGGTGCAAGGAGCTTTGGAGCGTTCGGAATTGCCAAGGTAAGGGTTAGAGATACTGTTGAAACAAGTGAATAATTACAATAACGACATACAGCATATTGTCAGCCGAATAGCATCATTGCACCAAACGTTTTGACTGCCTCACAATCACAGAGGTGCCAATCAATAGAAATGAATCATTTCCTGAAAAAATTTATCTGAATTTTCATAACTCCAAAAACCTGTTGTCCGAATTTTAAATACTCAAGTCAAGCGGAGACACCCAAGAGAATTTAGTAGACCACCACATTTCACCCATAACTCTAAACTGGAAGCTCAGAAGGAAAATGACTGCCATGTTTTAACAAGTGATCTGTGATGTGTCAAGTGACAGGAGTGTGAGACACGCTGTCCTGGCCCGCGTCCTGATCAACGACAGCCTTTTTGTCCTGTGTGCCGTGTCTTTGGCAGTCTGCATCTTCCGCATTGCCAAGATGTCCTCCGCCAATGTTTTCCTCCAATCCAAGGTAAGGGAAAGCGAAAATTTCCTTCACACACAGATGGTAGCTCATGATCACAGAACAATCTTTGACATTTTATGTCTTCGATATACAAAATTATGCGTACATCATTACAAAAGAATCTAGAACAACACCCAAAGGACTCCAGACCTCGCTGGCCTCAGTTCAGGTCAGTGTTCACGAGTCTACCACAACAAAGACACTGGCCAAAAAGGGCATCCATGGGAGAGTTCCCTGGTGAAAACCACCGCTGTCCAAAAAGAACACAAAGGCTCATCTCACATTTGCCAAAAGACATCATTCTGTGGTCTGATGAGTCAAAATTTGAACTTTTTAGTAGATGTCCGGCCCACTACTTCTGGCTTTAAAAAACAGCATTTGATAAAAAGAACATGCCAACCAGGAAACATGGTGGTGGCAGTGTGATGATCTGTGGCTGCTTTGCTACCTCAGGACCAGGACAACTTGCTGTGATTAATGGGACAATGAATTCTGCTGTCTACCAGAAAATCCTTGGGTTGTCTCTGTGTGATATTAAAATTGATTTGAGAAACTGAAACTTATGTGCGATAAATATGCAAAGAACACCCAAATCAGGAAGGGAGCAAATCATTTTTCACGGCACTGTACTACAGCGTGAGAGGGCCTAATAATTTTTGTGGATTTGGATTGACATGCAGGACAAATATACTACGTAAATCAATAAAATAAACATTTTTAGTTCATTTTATTTATTTGTTTATTTATTTATGGGGGTAAAAATTGTAAAAAAAAAAAAATGCACAAAATTTGTATTCAGATTCAGAAAACTTGATTTATCCCCGTGGGGCACAAAAGCCCTGTGCATTGGGGGGGAAAAAAATCACACTATTGTGTTTGTGTTTTTTTTATTTTTTTTTTTAAATAAAATCCGGATCCGGTAGATGTGTGTAGGAGCGCTGATGAAAAATTGTGGCCCCCGCCATCATTTGTTGCTCATCCCTGCACTCGAGGTAACGACTTTGAAAATCACTGCTGTACAGCATGTGGTTTAGTTGGCAGACTTTCCTCATAGTGACAGGTTCCCAGTTGGAATCTCAGTTAAGGTCTTTTACATTTTGTCCGGGTTTTCCAGCTTCCTCTCATATGTTAAATATATGCATTTTTCTTAAATTGATGACTAAATTGATGATAGTTGTGGATGTGAGTGTGAACGGTTGTTTGCCTTTACCGTCTGTGCTACACATGTGTTTGGCTGCCAACCAGTCGTAGGTGTTGCCGCGTCTCTTGCGGAAAGTCAGCTGGGATAGGCTCCAGCTCACACTTGACCCTCAACAGCATAAGCTGTACAGAAAATAAATGAGTGGCATGTGTTGAAGATATGTTCCAACACACTTGAATATGCTGTTTTCATTTACAGTCTGTTTTTCTGCAGGGGACGTCAGTGTGTCAGGCGACAGCTATAGGAGCATTGGTGATTCTCCTCTACACATCGAGAGCTTGTTACAACCTGGTGGTGGCGCTGTCTCCACTGGGCAGACCTGATTTGTGCAACTACAGCTGGTACAGTGGTTCAGATCAGGTGAATGGTCATTGCTCAGTTTAGGGAGGGGTATCAGTCAAACTTTGTATTTATTTTGCTGCGGGTTTTTTTTTACCCATTGTCACAAAAAGAATGATAAAATCAAATCAACAGTTCCTAATAGAGATGGTCTCATCAACACGGTACAAAAATCCAGTACAACAGCATGCAGCTGTTCCACTTAGAGCACACCAAAATCTCATCTCATAATATGACCCAAGAAACGCAAATAAAAATGTCATTAAAAAAAAAAAACATGAATATGATACTATCCAGAGATGCTTGCCAGTCAAAAGCTGGCTGCAACAATTTTCCCTCTGACCAACTCGAGGACGGAAAAATGCTGAGGTCTTTGTTTCTGACAACTTCTGTTTAGTTTTCACTGAAAACACTTACGAGAGCAGGTTTTATGCTTGGATCGCTAGAGACTATCAAAGAGTGAACTTCACTGTTTGCACCGACCATTCAGAGTATATGATCTCCCATACCGTGAGTTGTGAGTTATAGAGGGTATGTTTACATATCACATCAGATTTTCTCCTGATGGGCTTTGCTTTCATTCTATTGTTCATAGTTCTGACTTGATGCAGACACATTTTTGAGGAGCTCTCTGAGAAATACTTTATAATAAAATATTTAAATTGCATTCTTATGGATGAAATGTGCATGTGGCGATTCCCCCACTCTTCTTGGTACAACCATATTCCATACATGGTGGCAATATCGCCATAGAGACAGAAAGTACTGTAATGGGAAAACACCACCTAGAAATCAATGTATTCAATTTCGGCGGGTTTAGCGAGAGGTAACACAAGATGGCTGCCATTGGCTTCACTTTGACGAGTAAGCGCCATTGTAAGTCCAATCACATACTGTACTGTATATACGTCGGTGTATGGGAAGAGCGCCCGGCTTCTTCGCATTGTGCCATTGAAGCACAGCACTGCCACCTGCTGGCAGCAGCTAATACTCTCGTGGTTCCACCTTTGAATCGCTCTTCTGTCTGACCAGAAAGACTCTTTCACACACATTCAATAACTAGACAGTGAAGTCCATGTTTGATCAAATGTGTTTCTTTGTTCTTTATTGGTTAGATAAAAACGAGCAGTAAAGTCTTTTGTGTGGAGGGTACTCGACAACTACTTGCGTCAATTAATGTGTCCTTGGTGACGAGCCACGAAAGACACTGATTTATCTCAGCTGCTCTTCCCTTTTTGTCTGTGTGTTTGAAAAGGAAATATGCTAATTTTATTGATTCTAATGATGAAATCCTTGACATTACATTGATAAAAAAAAAAAAAGAAATCAATGTAAAGGAAGGACCACAGAACTAAAATGGAAAGTAATTTATTGTATTTACTATTCGTGTGTGTGTGTGTTTTTTTTTTAAAATCTATTATTATTAATTCTTCGCATACAGTGGAGGGTACAGGGAGGCCTGCCTGCCCTGACTGCACGTCCCGTATAAAATAATGAAATTGTGTGTGCTTGTGTTACAGGCTGATGTTCTGAAGTTCAGCGATGAGGCCTACATGGTTTATGGGATTATTTTATTCTTTTGGGAGCTGCTGCCTACCAGCTTGATGGTGCTTTTCTTCCGAGTCCAGAAGCCCAAACAGAACCTGGTAAAATTAAAAATAATCATTAACATGAACTATAGGTGGATACACAGATCAGTAGTGAAAGAGAATTTGTTTGAATCTGTCACTGGATGTCTTCGTCATCGACACATTACTTGTATTAAGGTGCGTACAGTACAATTGCGAACCGTGATTCTTGGCAAACTGTCCTGTTTTGTTTTTGGTCTCCAACAAAAATAAAGGAATGGACCTCACAGTACCATTCCGTTAGAAAGACAAAATGGTACAACATGTTTAAACAAAGCTTTGAACGTGTGCCAGCTCCCCACAGGAATCCTCAACAGCCACACGTTCGGCTCCAGGGATTCTTTTTTTGACAACCCAAGACGATACGACAGCGATGACGACCTGTCCAGAAGCAACAGGGGCGATCGGGCCAGGTGCGAACCGACGTGCGTGTACACACACACGACGACGAAAGATTTTTATGTCGTCGACAAGAATTTGATGAAAGTCGAGTCAAGTTCAGTTACTCCTTGACGTCGTTGATGTCAGTGCAGCGATCCCCGATTTTTATTTTGGGCCCAAAAAAAAGACTAGTCAATACAAGATCCATCGGAATACGCCGTTGTTGATCGCAAATCTACAGTCGCATTAGTAAAGTCGGAATTGCACACTCCCATCCTTCTCCTTTGTCTTTTTTTCAGCCTGCCGTCCTCCACGGCGCAGCCCAGCTGCGTGTCCGGTTGGTACGGCTCCATCCAGTGTAACGGGACCCTGGCATCAACTCGGCCTTCCTCCACGGCCCCCCTCCTGTTCGCTTACGGAAACATCCAGAGTGCCCAGCACCACCACCACAACTACTACTCCACTCCGCAAAGTAACCAACACCATCAAGGTTATTATCACTCCACCCCTCAGAACTGAAACCGAACGGAACTAAAGCCCTTTCGTTTTGGAACCAATAGAAGAACCGAATCAAGTTTCCCCCGCAACGCATCGTGACTGAATGTGATCTGCAGCAGATTCGTCATCTCAAATATCAACATAGTACGACTTAAGTCTATTTGCACCATCTCATTGTAGATGTCACAATAATCCAGAATAAGATTGTTGTGGTCCACGGGAAGGACAGTTTGGCCCCGCCCAAAAACTCTTTTATAAGCTTTGCTGCAACCTTTTGCACTTGGATTGTTTATCCTCTGAAAGAGGGAGGAGACGTCACGTCAAATCTCATACTTCTCATTCCTTACGGAAAACGTTTGCACACAATATAGTCAAGTGATGATGTATGTATGGTAGTGGTGGACAAATGAAGCTTCGTGAAGCACTTGTGTAAGTTTTGACTCCTCTAGAGGGCACTCTAAGTTTAAAGATGCAGTGGAATTTTAATACATTTCCATTGCACAAACCTTTATATTTAAACCAAGAGCACCATCTAAAGGTGTCAAAAGGTATCACGGGTGCTTCATGAAGCTTCGTTTTCCCATCATTAATGTATGGAGTCATTTGCATGTTTTCGGTTGAAAGTATGTTTGTGATCTAAACAATGAGAAATGCTTTTATATGCTTTTTTTAAAAAACAAAATATTCACCATAGCTTTACTGATTTAACACATTTGTCTGTTTTGGTAATTGCATTTTTGTGTTTGTTGTCCGACCGAGTTTCTGAAAGCAAGTTAACATGTTTGCGTGTTAAATCTCGAAGTGAATTCGATGGGATTCGCCTCGACGTGCTTGATAAACAGCACAGGCAAATGGGCAGAAGGCCAAAAATCTCATGTTCTTGTCTTTTTTTTTTTCCCCCCATGAAGACGTAAACTACAATAAATAGCTTGAGGTTTCAATCACAGCCTTTTTCTGAAAGGTGATCCCCAAGGGAAATTCCAAAAAAAGGAATGCTCGTAGCAAATACCGGTCCCGCAAGTGGGTAGAGTTGAAACTCAAAAACTCCCGCGGAAGCCGCTGCCTGCGCATTCTTGAAATGTGGTCAGTTTGCAAAAACGTTGTCGTTCGTTAGAAGGAAGTTATCGGTTCCATCTGACGTGTGCAAAGCAGCTTGCGCGGTGCTGCATTCTAATGCAACAAGTCAACTTGACGTTCGGTGATCCGATCCCTCAAGAAAAGTTGTCGTTTAACCAGGACCATACTGAATGTAACCTTTTTTTTTGTGACAGACAAATCAGTCATGAAAATAAATGTTTGAATAAAGGCTTCCTGCACTGTTTCTGAGAAAAGTCGGTTTGTCTCCATCGTTTTTTATATCCTCAGACTCCAGCTAAATTTGAAAAAAAAAAATTCAGAGACAAAAGTACAGAGTCATTTAATCATCTGCTTGAAAACAAACCACCACAGAGCAAAACTGACAAAACTCGTTCATTGTGAACGTGTACTTGCTTTACAACAAAACAAAACTGCGCCAACTGCAGTTGAAAACATTATGAAGTCGGCATCGAAATATTTTCCCGGTGTGGCTCGTCCTCATTGTTCGTCATGGGAGCGTGGAATTTAAAATCATTCAAACCGTACCGAGTGCAGTAGTGTTAACAAAACGAATATTGGGAGTCAGCATTGAAAGACTTTGTGGTGTTGCACGGTGTTGCACGGGGTCACTCGCAATTTCAAACCAAAGAGCCACTTTCGGCTGACTCGAGAAAAACAAGTCGGTGACTTTGCTGATGAAATCAAATCATTTGAGGAAGTGGAAAAGTTAAGTCACAATCGCAAACTTGGTCATGCGCGGCTTAGAAATAAGCACAGCCTCAGATTTGGAAAAGAGAACAAACAAGATTCACCGATGGCGATGATTGAAGAAGGCATGACGGTGGTTTGGCCCAATTTGACCGACAGCATAACGATTCACAAAATTCACTTGCAAAGCAAATGTAACCTCTCTAGATAAAAACAAAACAAACAGCTCAACATTCTTGATGTTCAAATAATCGCACCAAGTAGACTCATAACACTGATCAAATAAGAAAAACACAGGCACAAAAAAAGAAGTGTTACATGCTAGAAATCTGTTCATGTCGCTCCATGTTTTTGTCATCATGACAGCTTTGAAACATTTGTAAAACTTTCTCTAGCGCCAAACTTGGTACTCATTAAAAAAAAAAAGGGGTGGGGGATGGGGGGTTAGGTAAAACCTGCCAGTGATTTAAAAACCAGAGTTGATGAAGCTCCAGAAAAGGTCAAAGTTCATCAGCGGCATCGTCTTGGCTCCTGTCCAGTGACGAGGAGCTGCTGGGTAGTCTGCAAAGGAGGACCTTGCACTTCTGTCAGGACTCGTCGGCCCCCTCGCGGCTGACCTGGCGATATCCCTGGCTGCCCAACGGCTCCTTGTGGCGAATCATGGCCAGGAAGAGGACCACGATGAGGACCAGCAACAGGCAGCCAAACACTGCCAGAGTGATGATCACCTCTGAGGGGCGGGGAGAAGAAAAAAAAAAAAAAACATCGACACCTCATCAGGATGGAAATGATTTTGTGTGGCACTCGTAAAGCAAATCAATCATATCTCAAATCTTTCCTTGTCGAAAAGAATGGACACGACATTAATCTGCCCCGCCGATAAATGAATAAGACAACCACAGTAAGCGCAGAGGATAAAGAATATATTCATGTGAGTGTTGTTTCTATTGTTGGTCTTCGTGTGTTGCTGCACCTGTGTTTTCCCTTCTACTTTCCCTTCTGCTCTCTTAGGCAGGGTTGAAAACGTTTTTCATCTCTGCCTAAGTCAGTCAACTTTACAAGATATATATTTTTTGTGCAGATTTTGAATGTTTTTTTCCCTCCAGCACATCTGGTTTTCATCATAGTACAGTGATCCCTCGCTATTTCACGGTTCGTTTATTGCGGCTTCGGTGCATCGCGGAGTTTTTCAAGCATATTCATAAAAAAATAAAAATAAGTTTGTTTTTTTTTTGGAAATCCGCGAAAAGTCCGCAAACGGTCCGCGAGAAGCAGTGAAAGTCAGCAAAACAACAGTGAGTCACATAGAGCAACATATACAGTACATGTGGGGTGAGGGGGCGGCTGAGAAGATGTAAAGCCGTTGTTGATTGGCTGTGCATCTTCTTTTTGTCTTATCTCGTGGGTTACTCTTTGATCTTTAATCAGTGTCTAAGTGTTGTTGCGTGTGCGTGGCGTGTGTGTGTGGCTGAGGCTGAGAGAGAGAGAGAGAGAGAGAGAGAGAGAGAGAGAGACAGAAGGCTTATAAGAACAAAAGCAGGTCTCTTCCTTCCTTAATTGTTGAATCGTCCTTAACTGACTAATCATAAACACGTCTGCTGCACACCTTGGGATCGCTGGCCTGTGTGCGTGTGTGTGTGCGTGTGTGTGTGTGCGTGTGTGCGCTCTGCTCAAGCGCAAAGGCCCACATGGGGCTTTTTTTTTTTAAATGAATGAATGTACGTTTATTTGTCGCTACTTCACGGATTTTCGTTTATCGTGGGTGGTTTTGGTTCCCATTAACCGCGATAAACGAGGGATTACTGTACAATGACAATGTTATGTCGTCATACTTGGTAATATTTCTGAATTAGGTTCAGCAACAGGTGGCTTTTTTTTTTTCCTGAAACGTCAAAGCTATAAATTACAACACATGGTAAAGTCTGTATTGCGCAAGCTTTTCTTGAGCAAACTTAAAAAGGAAAATATCTCCAAAACATGATGTGCTGGAAAATAAAGTAAAAATCTTTCTTTAAATTAGCTATCACAGCTTCTTGTTTCCGTTGTGCTATTTTGTTTGTGGATCAATTGTGGGGGGTTTGGGGGGGGGGGCAGTACTGCATGTGTGGAGCCTTAAAAGTGTTTTCCCGATAATTCCGGTAAGTGTCGCAGGTTTGATGTTGCAGCGAGTTAGTGTGCGCGCACGAGGGCTCTCGGGCAGGTGTGCTAGTGTAAGTCGTCGAACGTAATCGGTCCAGTTCTGTCAGTTGGCCAGGTCGCTCTGATAAAATAGCTAACAAACAAAATGCCACACGGAAAAGAAAGATCTGAATGACAAAAAAAAAACAAAGCGGAGCGATGTGAAGACTGCAGCTCATCGATTTCAGTTGAGAAAACGAGCACGTCAATGTCTGAAGGCGGTTTTGGTTTAGCAAAACGTAACCAAATAAACGCTAACATGAGGCAAACCGCGTGAGGCGTTAACAGCTGATATTTGACGCCGGTGCTTTCGTCACCGGCGTTATTGTTGTGTTGGAGAGTTCAAAGCTCACCTTGATTCCTCCCACTTGAAGGCAACTGGCACTCCTTCTGTCTGTCCTCGGAAATCGACAGCTTTGTAATTTTCACAAACTCCTCCAGGGGGCAGTCCAGGGAGCAGCCTGGCAACTGAAGTGCATAAGGCTCAACCGTGCTGTCGTTCCGGTAAAACATGGACACCGTCAGAGACCTGCGAGCACACAAAGCGACTGTCAGTTGTTCGTGCTTTCCTGTGTCTCCGTAGGCCATGTTTCCAATCATCTGGTGTCGCTTTTTCAGTTTCTGTAATTATATCAGCTTTGGTGAGTGGTCGAAGAACAGTAGTGTACTTGAAGAGTGAACGCGAATGTAGTTTTTGAGCTAACCACTAGAGAGCACAGGTCGCAAATTTATAGATGACATGGCGCTTCACGTCATTGCCTTTCAGTAATGGAGACTGTAATATCACCCCCCACCCCCCACCCCCCGCCCCAATCTGATTTGAGAAAATAGGAAGCCTATTTTGTCAGGCCTTAAACGCACTGTACGCTGAGATTTTGTTCCTGGTGAGACTGCTGACCTGATCACGTCGATGTAACGTGTTAGTTTGCATGTTTGTTCACTCATATTTAATCTCACTTTGATTTGTGCAAGCATGCTAAATGCACATCATCGTGGTCTTTGGCTCGAGAAGCTCTTTCGTTGGTAGTTGGACAGTTCAGTTGATGAAAATGTTGTTCAGATGTCAATCTTTGATACCACTGGTCTGGGGCGAGTTTTGTGCTCATGTTGTCACTCAATCAATCGCTATCAGTGTTACGACTTGTTGATCGATTCAAGGCTACACTTGCCTCATCTGCAGCAGCATGTTTTGTGTCCATCCCTTCAACTGTTTTTGAAACAAAATTCTCATTGCATCAAAATCAGTGTTATGAGTTACTGACCCATTCCAGGCTGGCTGGACTTCATCAAAAATAATAAAACCCGTGTTCATCCATAGTTTGCTCTGAAATGGTTCAAAGATCAAAAATATTGATATATATTTTACCCCTTTTATGAGCAGGGCCACTTGGCACCCGCGAGAACTTGAGCGCGAGTTTTCTGAATAAAGTGCCTTTGCTCCAAAAATAAAAAATGCATTCAAATCAATCATATGATGAATTATTGACCTACCATAGGCCCTACAATCATCTCAATTATTTCCACTTTGAGACTTTTGGAGCGGAAATTACTTGTTTTTTTTTTTTTACCCTTTCCCAAAAAAAAAAAAAAAAAACTGGCTGTTACGATGACAAAGGGCATAAAAAATATATAAAAACAATTTTATAAACTCTGTCTAGCGCTAGATTGCAGTCTGACTTTGTGTGTGTGTGTGTGTGTGTGTGTGTGTGTGTGTGTGTGTGTGTGTGTGTGCGTGCGTGTGTGTGTGTGTGTGCGTGCGTATACTATTTTCGTCAAAAAAAGTGAAGTCTGCAGCCCTGGTCACGGCTCAATATTGCAAAACACCGCCTGACAACGAGCCAGCTGCTGTGTACATGCGTGCTTCCTTCCCGTATCTGTGTGTGTGTGTGTGTGTGTGTGTGTGCGTGTACCCGTTGTCATCTGAATACAGCTCAATCATGTGACAGGAGGCATACGGTGGTTGTCTGCCGTTGAAAACATTCAAGCTGACCT
>CAAKHF010002545.1:2308-40586 GCA_901007745.1 Hippocampus kuda
GGGGGGGGGGGGGGGGAGAAAGTGCTGCTTTGTGAATGAAGGGATCGGCGGAAGGAGCAGAAAGCAAACTTTTTCCCAAAGAAGAAAAAACGCCGTTGCTTTCCTCCACGTTTCGGCGTGAAGAAGCTTCCACGACACACACGGAGCGTCACGGGAACACCACGCGAGGTAAGCCACTTATTTTTGTTTTACGAGTGCGTGTGTGAGTGTGTGTGGTTTAGGATGCAAAGATGCATGCACGGCAGCCGAAACCGTGACCGGAATAAGTGTCTAGTGATGATTGGTCATTCCCATGCACGATTCGCCACTCCGTGGATCGTCCGGGGGCGCGTTTCTTTCCCCTTTCACTCGGTGAAACGATTTTACTCGAGATATTCTTCATGCATGCAAACTTTCTGTTTCGCAACATGACGTGACTCACGCAAAAGACGGTGTCACCATTCCACGCACACACACACAGACTCCCACACTCACACACAGAGGACTCATTCATGCTGTTATGATGAGTGTCTCTCGTGGACATTTGACGTCAGCACTTCTGACTTTCTTAATGTTGTTTTGATGTTGTCTTCCATCTCAAGTGAACGAATGCGGCACACACATAGCAGCAATGATCCAAAATGACATACCGTTTGCTTAACACTGTCCCCATCTGCACAACACATGTCACATCCATTCCATCCATTTTCTAGAGCGCATGGTTTGATGCCGCGCCCATGTCATATAGTATGTTCAAAAACTCCACATTTTCATCCTCGTTAATGTCCCAGGTCTTGAGATACTACCGACCGAGTTTGAAGTCAATGGGATGAACTCTTTTGCACAAAATGGGCCAAAATTGGACATTCTAATAGTTCACTTCCTGTACATTTTACAGCATGGCTACCAAAGACTTTTTGGACGTCAGGTCAAACGTATCCTCGGTAGGGGTGCTACAGACTACATTTTAGTACCTGTGTATGTTTTAAAAAAAAAAAAAATCATTTTTACCAGGTCCGATGTGTGTGCAAACTTTAGGCCCTCAAAATGCAAATAATTGAGGCGAAGAAGCATCAGAATTTCTACCGTTACATTCGGAACCTCACAGCAGTCACCGCTCGGGCCCTAACTAACTAACCCACCCACCACTCTCACTGGACCTCGCAGCCCAATTTGCTCTTTTTGCTTTTGCAGAAGCTGCTCCACACGATGATGCTGCTCACTTTTCTGTGTCTGTTCCTGGCGACCCTGGCTCAAGGCGAGCCCTGCCTCATCATCAGCGAGATCAACGCCGACAACCCCAGACTGGACACGAGCGAATTTGTGGAATTGTACCACACCAGCGGGCAGCGCTCCTCGCTTGACGGATACACTCTGGTCTTCTATAACGGCAACGGAAACGTGGCTTATAAAGTCTTAGACCTGAAGGGCCACAGCACCGACGACAGGGGCTTCTTCCTGGTGGGCTCGGTGGACATGCTGCCCAAACCCGCCATCCTCCTTCCTCCCAACACCGTCCAGAACGGTCCGGACGACGCCATCGCGCTCTACCACACGTCCGCGGCTCGTTACGTCGAGAAGATGAACGTCACTGCCGCGGGTTTGGTGGACGCCGTTGTTTATACGACGCGCAAGACGGGCGGTGCCGAGGTCCTGACTGAGATCCTCACCCCGGGGGAGCTGGCCTTTGTGGAGGATGAAACCGCCCTGGAGGGGGACGAATCCATCGAGAGGTACCCGAGTGGATCCGTTTTGAATATTTTTAATCAATCAAGTTTAATTTGTTCCTTGACCAAGTTTGCAACACAATTCACGCTCATGAACAGCTGCGGTTGTGTCTCTCTCTCTCTCTCTCTCTCTAGGTGTTTGGTGTCTGAAGATCGCTGGGGCTTCCGAGTGTCCGCTCCCTCCCCGGGCCAGAGGAACAACTGCACGCCGTCCGCCGCACCGTCAAACCTTCCCGTCATCACCGAGCTGAAGCTGGGCGGAGGTCAGGTGGACGGCTCGGTGGAGCTAATGTCGACGACCGACGCCGGTCCTCTCGTGTTGGTGGTGCTGAACGGGAAAACGGACAGAGTCAGCTTCAGTTTCAACGTGAACGCGGACACCTCCAGGAACGGACTCATCTCCGTGACGGTCGACAAGAGATATATGAAAGGTAAGCGTTTCCCAACCATTACTGAGCCAAGTACGGATTTTACAATTTTCAAATTGTGACTCATTAAATTGTGCTTCAGTGTGATCTATCTATCATGCGAGAAGATAGTATTGATGATGGGTTTTTTTTTTCCAGGAGACGAGTCTGGGGCGGTCGCCATATACAGCGGTACGACTTCCGAGTTTCCTGTGGGCAGCCCGCTAAGTCAGATCGAGCCTCTGGACTCGTTTGTGTTCGCCGGCCCCGGAGACAGACCCAGTGCCAACCTCACGGAGACCCTCATCCCCGGCAGGCAGCCCTATCAGCTCAGCAACAGGCAAGGGAAATGATGACACAAATCTCGCTCATTTCAAGGTCGTGCTCAGGGGAGAAGAGTCAAAACAAATTCAGCTGATTGAGAACCATGAAAAATCAATTCTGCATTCTGAGCATTTACATTATCAGGAGCCCATCGATATTTTTTGCATTAATTTAGCCATTTTTAGTTTTTTAAAATTAGTTAATTGCAATGTAAATCTTCATTTTAAATGTCATTTTTTAAATGTATCGCATTAAATGGTTTGTTAAATGATAAATTATAAATTATAATGTTTAAAAATGTCTAAAATAGCAGACGATCGATGGATTGGCATTTTTTTCATTTTATTAAAAAAAGTTAAATAATCATAATTTAACTACATATAAATGATTATTATTCACTTCATAAATAATTGCTTCAAATATAATTGTTTTAAAGAGTTTGTATTAATTAATGCCCATCTGTCCATTTTTTTTTTTTTTTTGCCCACCCCTAGCTTTAAAAGGACAGAAGTTTGTTTTAGTGCATTGAGGGTCAGTGTTGAAAAGAAATGACCAAAAAAAAACAAACCGTTTTCCAAACTGTACTTTTTACTCTTACGACACCATCTCTGTGTCGATGGCGGAATTTGATGGTCATCTTGTGACCACTGTTCCTCTTTGCAGAAGTTTGCCTTCCTGTATTGTCATCAAAAATACGCTCTGAGTCATGCTGACTTGGACTGCATCATTACGATGCCATCGTCTTCTGGCTCACTCAGTCACAGCTTCTCCTTTCAACTTCAAGAACATGTCAAGGATTGCAGCTTTTCTTTGTTGCTTTGGTCCAAAAAACGCCGCAAGGGTTTTTCTTTTCTATTGGCTTTAATCTGCAATAAAGTTTAAAAAAAATACATGTCAGGACAACCGACTTTCTCATTCCATCACCAAAACTTGGTATTTGAAAAGGGGTGTGTAGACTTTTATATCTAGGACACACATATAATGTACAGTAGGTAAAATAATTATGTCCTTTTGTCAGTTTAAAAGAGGGAGGCTTCGACCTCAGCCGTTGCGGCATGGCCACGTGGACCAGAGATCCCGGCGTCTTCTGGGAGGCCCCGCAAACCCCGGGGCAACCCAACCAATGCCCCTGGCCAAAAATCTGCCCTCACACTATGGGTGAGTGTTGGGTCAACTTACTGTTTATGCATATGTAAATAATTCAGGATCTGGAGAGAGAGCATTGGCACAAACGACTGATTTTTGGATATGGAGTTTGCAGGCAGATTTTATATACATACTGTGTGTGTATGTGTGTATGTGTGTGTGTGTGTGTGTGTGTGTGTGTGTCCACACACTCACAGGCATATAATCTTTATCCTTTATGGAAAATTATACTTACTGCATTTAGAAGAGACATTTCTGTATTTATTTTGTATGGTAAATATAATACTGCCCCCTGGTGGCTCAGAACCAGAAGACGCAACATAACGTCCAGAGTTAATAAAGCGCGAAATGAAGGATTTCATGTCCGAGGCAGCATCATCATGAACAATTGATCCCTAACAGCCCTTCATAAATGCACTCTCCTGTTGAAGTAGTTCCGGGAGGCGGTGCAGATGCGTCCCCACATCTGCCGTCTTGGGGGACTGGTGACTTCTTGATCAACGAGCTGAACACAGACACTCCCGGCATGGCTGAAGACGGCGAGTACTTGGAGCTGTGGCACCCATCCGGACGCCGCGTGTCCCTGCAGGGCATCTGGATTCTTTTTTTTAGCGCGCACAACAACAAACCCTACAGAGAGATCAGCCTCAGTGGACACTTCACCACCGCCAAGGGCTACTTCCTGCTGGGCAGCGACAGGCTGGTGCCTGCGCCTTCTATCCGCCTGCCTCCCAACACCATCCAGAACGGACCGGACGCCGTGGCGTTGTACCGCAGCCCCTTCGGGCCCCCGTCTTCGCAGCAAAGGGGGATCCCCACCAAAGGGCTCCTGGATGCTGTGGTGTATCGCAAGATGGGATCCGATAAGGAGGCGCAGGAGCTGAGCAAGGCGCTGACACCTGGACAGCTTGCCTTACTGGAGGATCCGGAGGTTCTTCCCGGTGACGAATCGCTCAGTCGCTGCAGAGGCCTTTACCCCTATGACCTGTCTTCATTTTCAGTAAGTACAAAAATTGAGTCAAGATTCAAGACCCTGTCGAGTGAATTCAGCGATTTGTTTCCACAAGTTTGAAGATCACTACAAAAAAAAAAAAAGTCAAAAGACTGAGAACTATTCATTTCTACAGTATTTTCTATCCTTCCACAGGTAGCTCCGCCCACTCCGCTGAGGGAAAACAGCTGCCCCCGCCCTCCTCCGGCTCCGGAGGGCGTGGTGCTCAACGAGGTGGCGAGTGGCCACTGGACCAATCACAGCCAGCAACGGTCCTTCGTGGAGTTGCGCGGCCCCCCGCTGACCGAGCTGCGTGGTCTGGTGCTGGTCGTGTTTGACCAGGAACACAGCGGCAGGATCGTTGCGCTTCCTCTGACTGGATTTATCGACGATGACGGGTATTACACGGTCGGCAATGTCACTGAAGCGGGTGAGCACAGACGGATAGGATGGAAAATTAGATATGGCGTAGGGACACTTTTTTTTTTTTTTTAACGTTGTGGCCACTTGCATAAACTGCTAATTTGTGGCCTCAATTTTGTTTTTGTTTTTTTAAAGTCTGATGGATTTTTCTTTTTCTTTTTTTTCTCTGTTTTATGGCCATAGTTGATTGGGTTTTTTTTTCACAACTGCTTCATACTCACACTCCCCGTGCTTATGTGTTTCTTCTCTGCATAGATCAGACTTTCCCAGAAGGCGAAGATGTGCCGGCCCGAGGAGCGGTCCTCCTGTGCTACGACCTGTTCAGCGTCTGCAGAGCTGCCACCGCCCTGACCAACTCCAGTCGGCGCGACGAGCTGATATTCGGCGACGTCCAACTGCTGCTCTCCTCGATGTCCGCTAGAGGGAGCCAGATCATTCCGGCTCTCAGGTGAGCAATCTTTCGTGATTTTTTAAAATGGTTTTACAGTATTTTCCGTCATACTAATACACTGGTTAAACGGCAGGAGCACAGTACAACATAATGAGCATACTCTGCAATGACATACTGCTGCTGTCCACCTCACACATTCTGTTTACATTTCCCTTGCGCACATGTTTTTAGTGAGTCGGTGCTTAAAAATAGATCAGTGACACAACCCGACGAGGTGGCCGAGAGGTTAAGGCGATGGACTGCTAATCCATTGTGCTCTGCACGCGTGGGTTCGAATCCCATCCTCGTCGTGTGGTTAGTCATTGTTTTGTTTGCTTTTCCCAACAAACGCAGTTTGTCTGTGCATGTCCAGGTCAGTCCAAAACGGCGCCGTCTCTCTCAGCCGCTGTGCGTGCTGCGATACGAGGAGCCCTTCTTCCTGGACGACGTCTTCGCCCACTCTTCAGACCGTCAACATCTGCCCTAGCATGGCCTTCTCCAGTCACGTCGACGTTTGCCTCGGACCTCCGTCCAGTGGCTGGCCGGAGACGTCGGGAGGTGAATGAAACCATGAGATAAAGTGGAACGTATGATGAAATTCTGAATTAAACGTATATAAAAGTATTTAGGGGGAAAAATGTACTATTTTGGCTCGGATGGATTTGTGATTGAAAATCATAATACAGAATGTGATTTGTGCGGGATGTTTGCAGACTGCAGTGGTCTCAGTCTGGGAAGGAGGATGGTCCAAGTGGCCCACTATCTGGAGCAAAAGTGTCTCTGTGGAATATCCGCTTTATCGCTCCAAGGTGAAAAGATTTTGAGTCACATGGAACTTTTTTAAAGGAAGATGATGTGACTTGACTCATGACTCGATTTTATACTCCCGCATCAGTTTTTTTTTTTTCCTCCACTGCACTGTGACATTTACATGTTCTGCTTTGTTCCTGTTCAAGGGGCCAATTTCTCGTGTGTGTCTGGCTGGTTGCGAGTGTGGGGAAATATCCCGGCCTTTTCGGACCACCAGAAGGCCCTCATCATCCAGATGTCCGCCGGGAAGCTACCGCATGACGATGGTTGCTCCGCCCCCACCACTCACAGCCGCACCGGCACAGGTCAGTCAAGTCTTTCAGGACGCTTCATTCGGTACACCTCCTGAATAGTATTAATAGTTTCAGTTTACATACTTACTGTATCAAACAAGGTATGTATGTAGTCTGACTAGAATTGTTTTGCTCTCTCATTGGAAGATGACAACCAATCCACTGAATGTTTATATTTTCTGTTTTGTGTCATTTTGACAATGTCTTAGGGTCCAGCGTGGGTTTACAGGTTGGTCTGGTAGTCGGCCTACTCGTGCTCCTCGCGCTTGGAGCAGCTCTTGTCACGTATTTCTACAAAAGGAGGTATGTATTCTTCTTTTCTTTCGTTTGTTCGCATGAGAAATGATTTGCGTTCATGAAATGAAACATGCACAGATGGAGGGACCCCAGTTTGAGAACCGCGATCAATTCAAAGAGTGTCTGGGTGTTTTCTGCTTGCAGGCGTCCTTTGGACTACGCCACCATGGAGCTGAGCGAGCACGCAGAGGGTCTCTCAGATCTATAGTAATCGAGGGCTCGTTTAAGTTGTTTGCGTGTGACTGTGAGTGTGTTTAAAAAGTTACGAATCAGCTGTTTTGGAACATATTTTTATAATGGTCATTGTTTGTGAACAGTACTGGTTACTACAATGAAAGGGAAAGAGGTACGAAGGGAAGAGGGTGGGAGTGGGCGGGTTGAATGGTAATACTTGAGAGAAATAGTCTTTTTTGGGGGGGGGGGGCTTTAAAATGATTTAATTAAGTGAAGCGGGATGTTCTCGGCATTGAGTGGCCTTTCCTTTTTTTTTTTTTAATTCTTACCTCGTGTAAGTACAGTGAACCAAGGCCTGCCACAAAAATATACAGTTAGTCGAAAATGTTTATATTTGCTTATATGGAGAGTTTATAATTTGTTGCAAGCCGCGTGTTAGTTTTGGACACTTACTGACTGTGAAAACTATGTAAATGTATTGACGTGTACACAGTTGATCCTGCATTTCATTGCTACCGCATACATATTTTGAACAACAAATTTAATTTGAAATCTAAAGTCATGGAAAATAGTTTGGTTGCTTTAGCTTTGAACGATAGCTTGTAAAGGTTCCTTCAACATTAGCATTTACATTAGCTTCCAAAATTTTACCTCGAATTTTAGCGTCAACGTTACCGCTAATGTTAGCTTCCTAATTTAGCTTCCAATGTTATCTTTCAGTTTTAGCTCGTGAAATTAGCTTCCAGCATTACCTCTAATTTTGTTAATGAAGACAAATATCAGTTTCCAAAGCTAGCATCAACTTCAGCATACAACATTGGTGTACTCCCAGTTTTCTTTGACCTTTAATCGAATTTTCAACCCTGTTGCTGTTTGCTGTCAGGTTGGGCATCTCTAAACTGATGTCGCACATGGTGCTTCAGAAGTAGCAGTCCTCTGGGTGACAATCTTAGGGCATTCCAGAAAGAGCACAAAAATAATCAAATGATTGTTGTTGTTTTTTTTTCCTTGTAATTAAGTGAATTGGATGAAAGTTCTCTGCATTGAACAGCCTTTCCGTCCTTGTTTTCTTACTTGGTATTGCATCAAATATTATAAACCCTGATTGCTTCGCTACATTTTTTTTTAGATCTTGCAAACATGTGATTTGTTTTCAAATGTGAATGTGTGCCAATTACCACTTTCTATGCTCACTTAGAGTGACGTTTACATTTTCTTGTCTTATGAAAAAAAGGGACGCAAGCCTTGATGAGGATGGATTTCATTTATGAAGGTTGATTTATGGGTAATGGGATCGATTTTATGTTCATATTGACAGTGCCTCTGAAATGGTCATTCTGCATTGTGTGTGTTTTTAGGTTAAAATCTCATTTGCTAGAGGAACAGCCACATTATAAATGGAAATATAAATATAAAATATAAATGCTCCTTCATAGATGCCAACACAAGGTGTAATGTGAAGTTTCAATGGATGATCTTTCTTTGGTAATACACCTCCAATTTCTTAAAAGAAAAAAAATGTTGGCATTTATTATTAGAAATGTTCTTCAAATATATCCAATAAAATCATACTTACCTTTATGCCACATTGCAACGTTCAATGACTGTTTTACTGTAAAATTTTGTCTGAAAAGACCAGACATTGTCTTCCTTAAGGTTTGAAATAAAAAAAAAAAAAATCACCCCAGTTATATTGCAGTCATTTTTGATGTTTTTTTTTCCACAAATATTTTAATTCTGATATGTATTATGCTTTGCGAAGAGTGATGGCCATGTGCAGCATATGTAGCCAGCAGGTGTCAGTGTAAAGATCCACCTTAGAGGATGAGGACGAACTGGTCCATGACGAGTGGATCGACTGACAAGTGTCTGTTTACAGTCTCCATGGCGACGGAGGCAGCAAGCGGTGAGGCTTGCATGAAGTGACTTCATCCAGTTTTGGAGTGCGCAGACAGACAAACGATGAACTGGGCGCTGGTTAATTCACAGTTTTACCCCCCCCCCCCCACACACACACACACGATAATTATTTTTGATACTCGAATAATCCTTTAGAGTGTTAATATTGCCTTTGACATGCCTCAAATGCGTCAAATAAATCCACTGATACAGTCTTGTTTGATATGTACAACAATTGTCGATGTTTCACCGCTTTGGTTCCTCCACTTGTGTACTGATTGTGTAGCACGAGTGTTCAAAGTTCATTTTTATTACACACCCCCGTTAGAATATTAAAATATCGAAATTGTCTGGAGCACATGAAGGTTCTGTTGGGGTCTGTGATGTTGGCCCGGCACATGTTGGTTTAGAGTCTTTCATTCGTGACGTGCTACTTGTCGCTCTTCTTCTAGTGGTTCTGCTCAGCCAGATTCTGCTCCCCAAACAGGTCGGGGTTCTCGGCTAGCGTGGCTCGGACCTTCTTCTTCTCCTTAAAGCGTCCGGAGTGGGACACCTTGACTTGGCGCCCCTTAATGGCCGACTTGTCCACGATCTTCTCCAGCCTGGCGCTGAACTCGGACGCTTCAGGAGTGGGCCCGCCGCCCCCGGCGGGGTCTTTGGTGTTGCTGCCATACTCTGCCGGGATCTCGTACAGGACCTTGGACTCAGTCTTCTTCTTGCGAGAGAAGGTGAGCTTCCACCAGCTGGGGTCGGACATGATGGCGGCGGGACGGACACGAGACCTAAGGGACACAAAGCATGCAGGGTTGTCATTATGTGTGTGTGTTTGTGCGTGTGTGGGGGGGAAGTGGGGGCTGTAGGGCCACCTGACACTTGGTTTTCACCTTTTGAATGAATAAATAATTGAATGAATGAGTATCTGGTGGTCATGTAATCTGATGTTATGTCACACAAACACCTCCTGGATGAAGTAGCAACACTACACAACATGCATCTGACTCTGAGACTAGACTTGACAATACAAGACTAAATTAGACAGGCTGGGCCGGACTGTACTAGACTAGACTAGACAACACTAGACTAGACTAGACAACTCTACAACTATACAAGATCACACAATACAAGACTACACAAGACAAATCTAGACTATTCAATGCAAGACTAGCCTAGACTAGACGGGCTGCTGGGCTGGACTGGACTAGACTAGACTAGACGAGAGGTTTGTCACACTGCATTACACTCCTCTATGGCCAAGCGTTCCTCGCATTACTCCACTCTGTTCTCTCCTCTTTGTTGTCGATGGATTAGGAAGTTGTTATCGTATGATTCTGTCATGCAGTGTGTATTCTATTCGATGGTGTGTGCAAATGTACTCGGTTTCATATGAGCAGCTATGCAAATAGCGCACATGTGCGGCGGTCTTATCAGGGGCGCGCACACCTGTCGGCACAAAGGTCCCGCGTCGTGTTTGATCTGCTGTGTTGACTCCTGAAGTCGTAAATGTTTTATTTCTTTTTATGCTGCTAAGAGGGCTGCGCTCCATGCTCGATAAGTTGTGTGTTTCACTGCTCAGGGGCAGAGGTCAATTTAATACTGAATTGATAAACAATCAACAAAACCCGCAGTAGAACCGGGGAACATAATAGTTTTTTTTTTTATGGCTGTTTTTGCAACTAAATGCAAATGCATGGACCTTAAATATTAAATACAACTGAACTCTGCTTGGGAATGATTCCATCAGCATTAGGAGGGACGTTAATCATAATTATTGACGGAAATGGCTTGTCAACTTCTGGAGAATAACTTTTACAATGTGCATATTTCCTCCGGGTGTGTCGGACCTTTGACTGTTGACTCACGGAAGGCCCAGCCGCAGTTGACTTTTAATAAGTTACCGTGTGTGTTCTGTCATGCCTCAACACATCACAGAGGCCAGACAACCACCCCCCCCCGAAAAAAAAGGAACACCAAACACCTCTTTTTCTTTCTTTTCTTATTTTGGGGGGGCAAATCACTAACCAGCTGACGGCGAGACAAGGCGCTCTCCTGCACTGATCTACTGCGCCATCACACTGTCTTGTGCTTTGTGATTCTGACTTTCAGTTCCTATTATGGTTAGTTGAATTGGTTACCATGGTTACAATAACAATCATACAGTGGATACAGATACTATAGACAGATAGGTAGGTCGCTAGAGGAATTTATATATATAGAGAGAGAGAGAGAGACATTTGACCCAATCACTCAGTTGTTGTGCGGGTAAAGCTATGATTTCAAACTGTCCCTGAAGGCAACACCTGGTTTGATGAATGAGATAGATAGATAGATAGATAGATAGATAGATAGATAGATAGATAGATAGATAGATAGATAGATAGATAGATAGATAGATAGATAGATAGATAGATAGATAGATAGATAGATAGATAGATAATGTCCTACCTTGCTGGCTGAAGAAGGCAAAGACAGCAAAGGTGGTCAAAAATGAGTAAGTGCCGCCATGCTTAAGTCGTCTTTCCCCCCCTTTTTTGCGGTCTTCCTGTCAGGTGAGCAGCATCTCTCTTGTCCACCTGTCTTGTCACCGCGCAGCTACCTGACACACACGCACGCGCACACCTTGGTCCCTCCCAGCCAACGTGCAGACGTGTGTGACGGTGACTCAGTGGGACCTTTCTTTGGTCCACGACGTAGAGATTCCTGTGACCCAAGCAGCTTTCCAAAACTGCACATAAATTTCCCTTTATCAGCCTCAAACGCCACTCTGGCCCTAATGTGGAATTTGGACTCGGAATAAAGTCACCTTTGTGTTTAACATGTGCTACTCCTGTTTCACAACTAGATTGCGCGCGCATACACACGCACACACACACGCGCGCACACACACACACACACGCACGCACACACGCACACGTGCATATGAATCCAGGGTCAGTTAGCCGTGTTTTGCATAAATTGCGTGTGGGTTTTGCACACAAATTTGCCAGACATTCAAATGCCTGAATACACAGTATGAATTGAGCCACTGAGAACTAGAGTGGGCTAACTCCATTATCGTCATCTAATCCCAGTTTACTTCATTTCATTCAGGCAACCTTGATGATACTGAATGGGATCCAATCGATGAAACAGAAAATGTTGATGGGATCTCAGTTGAGGAGAGAAGTGCAGGCAATATGAATATTATGTTTGGCAAAATGCCAGTGTCAGAGGCAATTCAAGTGCATTATCGGAAAGAGGTCATCATTGCCATATAAATAAAAAAGATTAACCCCCAAGATTTTATTGTAGCCATAAAACTCTCCTGTAAAATGACAAAAATGGAAAATGGAGAGTGCTAGCTAAATCTTGCTGCTGTAGGCTGTAAATTTCCCCAGTGTGGGACAAATAAAGGATATCTTATCTTAAATGACCACCCGCAGCAATGAAATCCTGTCAAATATTTTATTTTTAGAAATATACTGTATATTATACAGACGATTAGACTTTCAGAGTAGGGTTTCAAAATAGGGTTTAAAGTAGAGAGGATTAGGGTTTCTTTTCTCAAATTTCTTCTGTCCCTTTCTTCCTTTAAACAAGTTAATCTCAAAAGTGTGCACAAAGGAGGAAGGACAACTTGGAGATCATAACTAACAACAATAGACACAATAGTTGGAAAGAGGCTATAAAATGCATCATAAAGTTTATGATTAAAGGGTGTGTATGTTGGATGAGGATGGATTCAGATACAACATACCTTCTTGACCTTTTATGTGCATTAAATAAATGTTTAAAGTTGAATTATTTTATTTAAAAATATATATTTTGCATGAACAAATGCGCTTTATCGACTGTAGACAAATGAGAAATTATTCATCCTGATACAAGCACAATAGGCTTGGTCGTTATTACAAACACATCCTTGATAATTTGAGATGTCTAGCAATCAAACAATTTTACAAGCATAAAAAATACGTCGCTATGAAAAGTCGAGAATAAAAAATAGAGATAATTCGCTGTTAAATACACTTATTGTAAGTAAAAAGACAAAACAAGTCTTGATGATTTGTCGCCCTCAATTGACCGACCCGACCTCTACACGAAAATAAATCATTTCCCATTCACCAATAGAAGGGAGTTTTCAAGAAACTGAGCTCTGATTGGCGAATTATTTTGGTAACGTAACATCGCCTTTTCCTATTGGTCGATACTCTCGTAACGTGTCATAACCGGATGAGGACCGCTCTACAGAAAGCCTTCAAATAAACATGGAATAAAGCCTTAAACAGGATTTAACAGAAGAACAAGTCATCATGGAGGTAGGAGGAATACAATAACCAACTCATAAAGAGTGACCTAACTGTTTTAAAGATCAATATGAGGAACAACTGTGCAGCTGTGGCTCTGCTTCGTTGTCAATTACGTATGTCTATAATATTTTCTCACTTCAGCAGAACATACAGAACATCCCGATCGACATTCAGACCAGCAAACTTTTAGGTAAGGCTGAAATAATATTTTGTTCCTGTCAAGCCATATACAGGGGTTACTTTTGCTAAAACTCTATGCTTTCATGGACCTCCGGAAAGTAGTCGATGATGCGTTCAATGTCATTATGTAGAGCAGTGTACCCAAATTTCATTGAGGCAATGTAAATGATGATGGATGCACTGTTTAATTGTATCTTCTACCATCTATTGGAAGAGACTTTAATTGTTTTTCCTCTCACTATACGTAATCGATTGGTAGGCGAACCGAAGTCAAGTTTTTTGTTCCAAGTGTATGCATGCGCCTGTGTGCAGACTGGCTCATAGATCGGCGTCACTGCAATCTAAAGTGGCAGAATGCCGTCAAAGGGATCCGAGAGAAGATCAACGCCGCCATACAGGACATGCCAGAGAATGAGGAGATAAAGGAGCTCCTCTCGGGCTCCTGTAGGTGTCTATCCACACTTGATATTGATGCTTGGTCATGATATGTGTTGACTCCAATAAACTGAACACAATACACTTATAACAGCTTAACTGACGGTGTTTCATGTAGACATTCACTACTTCCACTGCTTAAGAATTGTTGAGATCCTGAAGGGGACGGAACAGTCATCCAAAAACATCTTTGGCAAATATTCCTCGCAGAGGATGAAGGTGAGAAGATGCAAAAAAAAAAAAAACGCGGTCGTCTTCTCTGTTGGTAAAGGACTTCAAAGTCTTCAAATGGTCTGATTGTGTGCTTGCAGGACTGGCAAGAGATTTTGCACCTGTACCAGGCAGATAACATCTATTTAGGTGAACACAGAATCAGTTGAAGTGCTCTTGAAAACATTAGAAAAGAGGAAACAAGTGTGCCCAGCGTTTTTTTTTTTTAAATGCAGCTGAAATGGCCAGCCTGCTAAGTCGCAACGTAAGCTACGAGGGTCCGGCTCTGAGAAAGCAGCTGGCCAAAGCCAAGCAGCTGCAGCAGGACATGAGCAGACGGGAGGTGGAGTGCCAGAGCTCGGCCGCTGACATGCGTGAGCACTACTACGCCGCCTGCAAGCAGTACGGCATCAAGGTGAGTTCACGTTGTACGAGTTGAAATGCTGTCCCACCATAAAATTTGGAAAAAGGGCACTTTTCTGCTTGCACTGTTGTCACCATGCTGCCCCCTCTCCCAGGGAGATAACGTTCCTCGTGAGCTGCAGGCTCTGGTCAAAGATCTCCCAGATGTTCTTGACAAAGTGGGGACAGACGCCGCCAGGCTTGAAGAGAAAATCCAACTTTACACCGCTTTCACCAACTTTGTATGTGAGTGGTGAGTGAGTAGACCAAACAAATGAAAAATTCATACACGCTCCTTTTCCCATTCCTGAGCTGAGGAGCACCTGTCGACAGGTCAGAGCCGGTTCTTCCGATTTTGACGTTTGCGCAGAAGAGAGGCAACGCCACCTTCTACGAGTGGAGGACTGGGAAGGTTCCCACGGCGGTGGAGAGGCCGCATGTGGAGGAGACGCCTGTTGAAGCGCCGGCAGAGGACACGGTAAATAGCCGTCTTATAAGCATACAAAATTCACACATAATAAGTAAACATAGGTCACTAAATGAAATTGCACCTGATTTTTGTCACCTAGATCGACTGGGGGGACTTCAGCACTCAGGAGCCGAGTTCGGAAATCACAGTAGATGACGGGATCGACTGGGGCATCACTGTGGAGCCCGGCTCTGAGGTCCGATCCACGAAAATAATGAGAACGGAAAGTGAAGATCTGTGGATACGTTCCAGATTGCACTCTTGATGTTGTCTGCCAACAGGGTGGGGGCAATACCATCGACTGGGGGGACGCCGACGTCGCTCCCGTTGAGATTGAGATTGTACAAGCAGGCACACATTGTGAGGGAGCTTCCAGTCGTACCAATTAGACTTGCTTGAATATTTTTACATGCTTGTTGCACATCGTTGTAGGTCCCGAGGGCGTGGCGAAGGGCAACGATGCCTTGAGCTTGCTGGAGAACGCTAAGTCCCGCAGCCAGTTCATTGATGAACTCATGGAGGTAACAGAAATTCACTCGTACCTGGATTTACGAATGACTCAAGTCAAGTCACAGTGGTTTGTAATCACGGCCTCAAATCTGCACCCTGTTCCTGACCCGCGCAGCTGGAAACGTTCCTCAGCCAGCGCCTCACCGAGATGGACCAAGAGTGCGACGTGGTGGGCATAAGTCAGTTCCAGTCGGCGCCGCGGGTCATCCAGATCCAGAGCAGCGAGCACATCAGAGGCATGCTGTCAGAGGTTCAGGACCTGCTGGGCCGTCTCACGTCGCTCCGGATGCAGCACCTCTTCATGATCCTGGCCTCACCGCGGTACGTCGTCACTGCGCTGCAAAAACTGGGCTTCGGACAGGAAAATTTGATATGGCAACATTTCATATATGGTTTGCACTTGCTAAGCTTCTCAAGTTATATTTTTAGGCTTTTCTTAAGATTTCTTAGCTGTCACAGAGACTGCAGATAGACGTTAGATACAAAGCTAATCTGGCACAGAGCAGTTTGCTGTTTTCTCGACGTGGTCCTTGACAAAGAAACAAAAACTAAACAATAAACGCTCGTGTGTAGCTATGTGGAGCGCTTGACAGAGGTGCTAAGCCAGAAAATGAAGCAGGCCGACATTCTGGAGCTGAAGGCCATCAGCATGGTGGAGAAGAGGCGGGAAGCCTTGGAGGAACAGTCTAGGCTAGAGCCTCGAGTCGACCTGTTGGTAGAACGCACACAGGAGCTCAAAAAAATGGTAATCACTTTATTGTGTGAATGCTCAGTGTCCAATATGATGCTTTAGCAACTGTCCAGAAATTACATCCTTTTTGTTATTATTGCTAACTACGTATGTACGTATGTATTGTAATATTTTATATGCTCTAATGTTTATAATAAGTGCTGCTGACTGTACTTTGTTTTTTTTTAATCTATTTCTCACAGATTGAAAGTGACATTTCCAAGCGCTATAACAACCGACCAGTCAACCTGATGGGCGTCATGATATAGTAAGGTTAACCAGGACATAATAAAAAGTTTTATTTCATTTGAAAGTCTTTCTGAGTGTCTTCTGTCAAGGCTAGAACTGCAGTGTTCTAACATCCATCCATTTACTTACATTCACACTGCCTTTCACTCACACACACATTGCATTTAAAATGAAAACAGACTCGATTCATTGATTTTATAGTGTCCACTTCATGATGAGTGCACACATGAAGCAAACCGCTTTATTTGTAATAAATAAACATTTTTTGGTATACGGTAGCTGAAATGGGATAACACTGCTTGGGACTAACTGCACTACATCATGTGCTCCGTCCAAAATGCCACTATAATAATTCTTGACGTGTAAACAGAATTGTAAGAAAACAATTAAACTCATTTGTCATTATTCCAAAAGACAGAATATAATGGTTTGACAAAGTGATGATATAAAGAGGCCAGAGCAGTAACACGTTGCACTACTGTATTTTACATCACTGAGTGAAACAATAACAAAAACACTGCAACATAAGATATGACTCATGGAAGGTAAGTGACGAGCAGTTGTTTTTCTTAAAAGGGAAGAGTTCCACCGCGTGACGCGTATGGCCTGATGATATTTATAAATCCGTGGAGGGGAATTTCAGTCGGCTGATGAAAGCGGCGACTAGAAGGTTCTACGCATGCGCTGTACGAAAGCGTGTTTTGGTGTCAACCGCCGCGGATAGGCTAACGTTAGCCGGAGCAGCTAGCAATTCTGCAAGTCATGCTGGGCCAGCCAACGAGGGAAGGCTGGGTGGGCTGAGCTACATGGGACGACGGTAACACGGAACTTTGGTCCGGGCTGGATTGTAATTGCGGCGTTTTGTGGACTTTGTGGCATGGAGACGTAACACAATTAAAAGCTGCTTGACGTGAGTATTAACGAAATGTTTTTAAACGGGTAAGCCGGTACAACACAGCGAACGACGTAGTGATACACGCTTATACGAAGAAGTAAATTTTGTAAGTGGATAACATTTGTGTTTCAACAATTAAGTTATCCAGTCACGTAGTTTTGGAGTATTTGGTATTTTGACAGCAAGTAGCCCGACAAGGCTAATCGCAGTTGACAGCCGCGAGTTCCAATAGAATGTGAGACTTTGTCTAGTCCCGCCCACGTTCCGCATCTCATTGGCTTTGGACGTCTGCACTGGCGTGTCGCTTCCGCGTTTGGGCTCCGACGAATGGTTGTTCCCTCCTGTCAATCACCACTTGTTGCTAGGGAGATTGTTTGATGCTAAAACGTCGAATCCGGTGACAACGCCTCTCACTTTCATTTTAAGGAGAGAAATTTCAAGTGAACTTAACATGCACACGGCTAAATGTCTCTCTTCCAGCGGCCTGTTGTATTTACAGCGTGATGCCGTGTTTCCGTTAGGCGAGTTAAAAAAAAAATACAAGGCGGCTAAGTGCTAGCCACCAGGAAGAAGAGAAGAAGGGAGGAGGGAGGGACCTCGTCTGCTGCTTGGCCAGCTTTCACCTTCAGCCGCACCGCAAGAAGTTGTTGTCCCGTCAAGGGTGGGGTGGGTGATGCTCAAACCGCTCCTCGGTTCTGTTGAATAGGAAAAAATGACAGCGACGTTGTTGGGAGTTGTCTGCGACGTAGGGAGTGACTGAATCCTGTCCTCAAATGTCTGAATTGTCTGCTGCTTCCTCAGAGCTCTATGGAGCATTCATGGTTGTTTCTCTTGCCAGGAAGATGACATTCATATGAAGAAGGAAAGTGGAGTCTCTCACAAGTGGAAACGTTTGTTCCCCCACCCCAAGAGATGAAAACGTTTCCCTCTGGACTCTCCCTGGCCTGGCTAATTGTTAAGCTTTATTAGTCCTCTGGTACTTGTCACTCCAAGGCCCCGTTTTTATTTTTATTTTTACTTTCACCTTTTTGTTCCTTTTCCAAAGAAATGCTTTACCTGAAAAAGTACTTCACAGAGGGCCTGATTCAGTTCACCATCCTTCTGAGTCTGATCGGGATACGGGTGGACGTGGACACCTACCTGAGCGGCCAGTTGCCAGCCCTGAGGGAGATCATCCTGGGCCCCAGCTCAGCCTACACACCCGCTCAGTTCCACAACCTGCGCAACACGCTGGACGGCTATGGTATTCACCCTAAGAGCGTGGACCTGGACCAGTTTTTCGCCACCCGCCGCCTGCTGAACCGGGTGCGCCAACTGGATCGCCTCTCTGTACCCAGCCCCGAGCTCGACACCTGGCTTGTGCACCGCGACGTTGAGAGTGGCCAGGCGGGCGGGGCCAGCATCACCCTGGACAATGGGGGCGGCCTCGAGGACGTGAACGACCTCGACGCTGCCCCGGCCATGAGGGGGACCGGGGGAGGCGAAGGGGGGCCGCCGGAGACCACATATAACCTCAACGTGGCCGACGGCAGCCTCGGGGCAGTAGCCTCCGACAGTGACCAGCGGCAGGACAACGACGACGACCTCAGCAAAGAGGTAATTGGGAAATATTCCATTCATCTGTATGTCATATCTTTTGGATCAGCTGAAGTCTCTCCATGCTGACTTAGGACGAGAGTGAAAATCTACGGATAATTTACGCTGCACCCACCCAGGAACGTTTGTAATTGCCTATAGATGCAGACCAAGATGGCAGTGCAGTGTTACACTCGGTCAAATAGAGACAAGCAAGCATTTTTTTGCATATTCACACAGTTTAAAATCTTGAGGAAACCCACACAAGCACATGAGAACATGCTTCTTACAGTATGACCTGAGCCCAAATTCGCACCCAAAACCGAAGAATCATGCAGCCATGAAAGGCGAAATATCTTAATAGCATCGTTTCCCTCTTAAGAGTGCTCATATTGTTACAGCACACAAAGTCCCTGTGGGGCCGTAATGAAGCAAAACTCCAGTTTGGTCACATCATGCTCACATGGTCACGTTAGCATAGCACCAATATCATGCTCACGTCAACTGACTGATGCTTCTCGAATTTTAAAAGATCACCATGATATGCAACTTTGCAATGTTACATGCGTACTAATTCTTGTACTGCAGGACATCGACCTGATTGACATCCTGTGGCGACAGGACATCGACCTGGGCGCCGGCAGAGAGGTGTTTAACTACAGCAGCCGGCAGAAGGACAACGAAGAGGACAAGCCTCGCCCGGCCCAGGAGAGCAAGGAAAACAACGAGGAGCAGCAGCAGCGAGAAAGCTGGAGGAACGACGTGAACCTCCAGACGCTTCGCTCTGTGGACATCGAGACGGGAGAGAGCATCCCGCAGCAGGTTTGATCAACTCCTCCTCTCTTTTGTCTTGCACATGCGTGACATCCAAATTGTATGTTCATAAATGTTGTAAAACTGTAGTGTAAATGTATTGTACTTGAAAATGAAACACAACCAAAGCGTCTCAATTCAGCAACACAGTCAGCACTTTCACGGGAGAAATATGTTCATGTTAGCTTTGTTTGGGGGGGCAATATGACACCTCTCCATGCCTGCATTGAGTCCTGGACCAAGCTTACGAAACCACAATTAGTTTCTGCTCTTATTTCAACAGGTACCCATCTGTTGTATAAGAACCGGTACCTGAGCGTTGCTGATTTTCTTTGCCCAACCCTATCCCACTCTCTGCATCTTTTGTGTCATGTTCTTCATCTCAGGCGCCTCACGTTTTCACTCATTTCCCACTTTGTGGTGTGCATGTTGTGCAGCTGCCTGCAGCGGGCTCACAGACCTCCCTGTCTCTGCAGGAGTGCCTGAGGCTGCTGGAGGCCACGTTCCCCTTTGGAGAAGACCCTGAGGTAAAAGGCGGCCACGTCAAGGCCAGACGCACATTGAGCGACCTAACTAGATCAAACTGGACGTTCGCCAAACCAATTATTGCAGTGATAGAAAACTACAAAAATACAAAGATGACTTTTTTTAAACTCATCCATTTAAATGTTTGGTTTTTTTTTTTTCTTAGTTTCCCACCCCGGCCGCACCACCCGAAGTGGCGCCCCCCAGCACAGAAGCTCCGTCCACGTCGTCACAGGGCCTGGCACCCCAGCTGGACCTGGAGCAGCAGTGGCAGGATATCATGGCCGTCATGGAGCTCCAAGTAGGCAAAGCTCCACGATTCTCGCACGCAAACCACAAATTGATGACTCAAACTGGAAACGCCTGCGACCGGTTGGCAACCAGTCCAGGATGCATGCCGCCTCTTGCGCTAAGTCAGCAGGGACAGGCTCCAGTAAATAATCACCAAATGAGGTCAAAGCGCTTTTTGTCACGAATTTTGTGCTGAATGACATGACCCATAAATTAGTAGAGAAATGTGTAACTGTACTTAGGTAATGACTAAAACAGATGAGTCCGTTCAAATTCACTCAACCAAATGTAGTAATAGCACCACCTACTGAAACAAAGGCTGCGGATTACTTTCCACATACGTAAACTAGTTGATTTTAATTGGGTGACTGGCACAGACAAACAAACGAAGTGCTGAACGGGAATCAACAACCCGCATGAAAACAAAAAAAAGCATTCAGCTGGTCTGCAGTCAATCAAGATAAATGACCACTCGCTCTCACCTTTGCACCCTTGAACAATTTAGTGTCCACAGAAATCTCAGGCAAACATTGTAAAAGTCCACACAAAAATTCGAAATCATTCAAATTAGGGATGGGCGAGTACTGAAACCAAGTCTCTGTATCGGGCCGATACCAGCCTTATTTTAAGGTTATTGAGTACTTATGGCGGCTGCCAATATCAGCCACCGATATAAAAGTTTTTTAAAAAATCTGACATTCATTGAAGTCCTCCTCAGCAGTGGTTGGCACTTTTCTGCAGCAGTTTTGACATATCGACAAATCATCATCTGCATCGGAATGATCTAAATGTATGGCGTTATATGTCGAAGGCCATGGACGTGGACAACAGCGGCGCAGGCTGCAGCGTTGACATAAGCCGGACGTTGGCGTCCGACTTTGGACTGGTCCTGCCCGCGGCGCCGATCCACCAGAACGTGAGTCTGCACCAGGCCTCGCTGGCCAGCTGCAGCCAGGAGTTCCCTCCGGTTTTCCCGCCTCACCTGGACTCGGCCGGAGGGGTGCCGGATTCCTCCAGCAACTCCAGCCACATCAACGCCACCTTTGGGTCCACTAACCTCACCGGACTCTTTCTGCCACCTCTTCTCAATGCCACCGGGGCCAATATCAGCGCCACACCCATCCCGGTGGACCCGTTCGGCGGCCTTCTGGAGGAATCCATGCTGGATGAGATCAGCCTCCTGGACCTGGCCATGGAGGAGGGCTTCAGCCACGCTCAGGCCTCGCAGCTGCGGGACGAGCTGGACTCGGACTCGGGCCTGTCCCTGGACTCCAGCCGCAGTCCGGCGTCCCCCAGCAGCTCGGAGACGTCCTCCTCCTCCTCTTCTTCCACCTCCGCCACCTTCTCGGAGGAGGGCGCCGTGGGCTACAGCACCGCTGCGTCCGACTCGGAGGAAGGAGCCGTGGGTGGATACCAGCCGGAATACAGCAAGCTGTGCCGCATGAGCTTCCAGGTTGCCTTTTGATTTCAAATCATCCATCCATCCAATTTCGATTGTGCTTCTCCTCATTCGGGGTCGGAGGTTAACTGGAGCCAATCCCCGCTGACTTTGACGACAGGCGACACACGCCCTTGGCTCGTCTCCGCGGGTGTATAGCACTTATTTCCTGGTGTCCAATGTCAGGGCCCATAAACAAACAATGGACGAGTTGCATTTAATATTAAGGCACGCGTGGGCAAACAATGAACTGGTTTCCAGTCCAGAGTGTACTCTGCATCTCAGCCCGTCAACTGGGATAGTCTCCAGCTCAGCCTAATGAGGAAAAGTGCTATAAAAAAAAAATGGATGGATGCATATCCCCACGTGACTGACTAACGTGCGTCAATCTGCTGTCTTGCCATCTATCTGTTTCGCCATCTGTCTCTCATTCCTATCTATCCATCCAGGACAACTTCCACGGTCTCCCCCAGTTGGGAGGAATCGATCACAACCATACCTACAACCTACCGCTCGGGACCCCTTTGACCGAGCACCCCGAGCTCCCCAAGAAACAGAACCCCAAGAACTCCAAGCTTCCTCCCCCGACGTCCGAGCTGCTGGACAAGCACTCGAGCCGGGACGAGCGGCGAGCCCGCGCCATGAAGATCCCTTTCTCCAACGACAAGATTGTCAACCTCCCCGTGGAGGAGTTCAACGAGCTCCTGGCCAAGCACCAGCTGAGCGAAGCGCAGTTGGCTCTGGTCCGAGACATCCGTCGGCGCGGCAAAAACAAAATGGCGGCGCAGAACTGTCGCAAGCGCAAGCTGGACACCATCATCAACCTGGAGGAAGGCGTGCACCAGCTCAGGCGCGACAAAGCACGGCTACTCAAGGAAAAGATGGAGTTCCTGCGCTGTATCCGGCAAATGAAGCAGAAAATGCAGAGTCTGTGCCAGGAGGTTTTTGCCCACGTGCGAGACGAGCAGGGCCGGCCCTACCCGCCCAGTCGGTACGCTCTCCAGTACGCCGCAGACGGGAGCGTTTTGGTGGTACCGCGCAGCGAGCAGAACCGGCCCAGGGCGGACAAGAAAACCAAGGACAAAAAGAAGTGAGGCCACCAATCTTGTGGGGGACTTTCTGCACACGGGACAAAGGCGAGGCCTGCCAACCTGCCTGCGCTTGGCTTCCCGTATTCGTTTGGCCCTTTTTTTCATTCTGCTCCCAGTTATTTTCCCTCGCTTGCCTGCTCATCTTTCCAGATTTCTGAGGCGGGAACAGGGAATGCAAAGACGTTTTTTTTTTTTTTTTTTTAAAGAAGCTGCTTTGTGGAGACCGGGCAGAGGACAAATAGCAGTCACCCAGGGAGGTTTGTGAAGGTCTGGGATAGACTTTCATGGAGTACCTCAAGCTCCCCACGAACTTGAAACTTCCGCCTCTCCTGCCGAAGCTCAAGGGAAAGCAAAACCGAGCCAAGCCATGAAGACTTATTATGACCAGATCATCAAGATCCAAACACAAGATCATCAACATCTTCATGGGGGAGTTCATCAAGCTTCTGGCCAAGAACTGGAGGTGTCGCTCCTCTTTATTTTTTCCCTCGCTTTTTGCTTCACCACTCATCCTTCGGGACTTTCGAGGCGGGAAGAGGGAACGCATAGTGGAGGTTGGTCGCAGGAAAAATTGTACTCAGTGAGGAAGGGCTGCGAACCCATTTCACCAAGGACCTGCAGCTCCCCAAGACCCAGAACCCCCTGCCCACGCCCCAAAAAAACTTCAAGCTTCAGCCCCCAGCAGAGCTTCTGGCTTCTGGATCCCCCACGTCCGATCACAAGATCAGCAATCTCCCCGTGAAGGAGTTCCAACAAGCCTCCGGCCAGGAACCCAAAATCTGCGCTCCTTATTTCGCTCTTTACGTACTTCCGAGATGGGGGGGGAAAAAAGGACGGCAAAGAAGACATTTTGAAGAGGTTGGTTTGTGGAGGACAAATTCTTCGGTTCCAACATCAGGAACCGCGCCGAGGGTTTGAGGAAGTAGCGCTGCCTTGCAACGTGTATCCACGTGTTCTTCTTCTAGATTTCCATCCACGTGCACCGTCGTCTCCAAAATGTTCGGCTTGATGCGCTCCGCTGACATGAACTCCTCAATAGTCTGTAGTCCAGAGGTTCTCAAGCTTTTTGGGTTCAGGGACCCCATACAGGGGAGAATTGTTTTTCAAGGACCCCCCTCCCCCTGACCCCCCTCAATACTCCTATCACCAATCAAACATACAGTAACTAAAAATAAACGTTTCAAGCTTGAGATTTAAGGCTATTAATAGCAGGGTGTCAAACTCAAGGCACTGGGGCCACATCTGGTGTGCTATCTCCTTTTTGTTGCCCACAACAGCAAGTACCATGTTTACTTCTTGTTTCTTGCTAAATTGATTTCTTCTTTTGGCAGAAAATCTGTACAGAAATTCTACTTTTTTTGCTTGGTTTTACAAGCATCAAATCGAGTTTAGAAAAGCATGATGCCACTTGCGAATTCAGCAACTTTTTCTGACCCCCTCTAGTGATTATTCACAATCATATCGGGGATTTTAATTGGCCCACAGCTAAGATAAGGAGAACTAAGCGCTTCATGCTTTTGGGCGCCATACATGGATATCCACATACATACTGTAAAGGAGATGGATAAGTTATTGCTAATTCATTTGCGAACCCCCAAGTTACGCCTTGCCGTGGGTGGCCCGTGGACCCCAGTTTGAGAACCACTGCTGTCTACTCAAGTCAGCTATACAGTCAAGGCCTGCACTACTTTATCCTGAGTTTTTAAATGTAATCATAAGAACGTTTTTTTTTTGCACCCTTCTCAAATCGAAGCGATTAATCTCAGTTAGGATGTGTGTGTGTGTGTGTGTGTGTGTGTGTGTGTGTGTGTGTGTGTGTGTGTGTCTCTGGTGGTGATGACGGTAAAACTACTGTAGTCTGGAATGTCGTGCGGTGATGGGGAAGCGCGCTTGTTACGCTCGTATCAGAGGCGGTACTGAAAAGATGTCGTTTGTGGTCCTGAAAAGAATATGAAGCAAGTGGGAAATGAGTATGGAGCCCCAGACCTGATCTGTTTTTGAAGGGGTAGAATGGCCAGAATTGAGATAAAATATAACTTGGGCATAAAATCCAAATTTCTGGCCGTGGAATGCTATTGTGGGTTTATTATCGTTCCCACAAACAACTCTGATGTTGGGGCAAATGGAGTGCACCTTCACGAGAAACTGCAGGGTCTTCTGCCTTAGTTTCTCAGGAAGGTGCGCTTAATTTGCTCACCAAACTGTCCAAGGATGGTATGAACATTATGTACCCATTATAGCTATTCTGTGGCCAAAACAAAATATTTTTTTGGTGCATGTCACGTCAGGTGGCCACAATGTAGTATTTCATATCCACAAATTTGCAAATTGTGTTTGTTATATCTAATTCGTGGCCACAAATCCGCATTTTGTGTGCATGTTTTATCTATTGTATGGCCACAATTACATTTTTTGTCATGTTTGGGGCTCCGGAGCACATTCGGAATGGGCGTGAAAGCATCTCCCCTTATTGTCGCAAACTCTTGCATCCTGCTAAAACTTAAGCACTTTTTTGTCTGTCTTGTAAATATTTGTGTCCCCCCCCCCCAAAACCACCTTTTGATTTAGATGTAGTTCCATGTTTGCTGGCAATCAACATTTGTTTTTATGGATTAATAAAGTGTTTTTATTTCCAGCCTTTGCATTTTCAGTGCTTTGGTCATGTCAAACTAAACCAGATGAGACATTTGCAGTAAATCTGGCGTTTACTGCTTTATTTTACAACTTTTAGTCGATCACGATCGACCGGTAACTCTCACAATAAGTACAGGATTAAAAAACAAAATAAAGCAGGTCACCTTTAACCTCCGATGCCACGTGACCTGCCTCACCGGAAGTTGTTAGCGGTTAGCAGGCTGCGATTGCAGCTAGCAATCAGAACTCTTGCGCCAAATCTTGTGTTATTCTCATTCAGTTTGTTTCCTGTCCAAGTCACCGAGGCCACTGGCAAAGAATTGGAATCTGGAGAGCCGAGAGAAGCATTTTAAAACGATACACGTGCCCTACGATCCTTACCACAACTCGGAAGCGAGTCAGGTCTCTACGAAGGTAGGCAGTGATTTCCTTATGACAAACTCTTGTGTCGATTATTTTTTTTCTGTTTCGTTCATCTTAAGAGCCGTTATGGTTGTTTCTGCTCATCATATGGGTGTGTAAGTGCGTGGGTATGCGGTAATCATTGGAGGTTGGGCAACCCCTGATGTAGAATGATGAAACTCCCAACTTTGAATTTTGTGTTAATTGACCTCCAGTAAATTCTTGTCCTTACTTTGTATCTTCAACAATCAAATAAATGTATGAATGAGTTATCAACATTATTGGCAGAAACATATGGCCCCAAACGTTCAAATTCTGCTTTACCGCGGCGCAACCGATATCCACACTGAGACAAAGGCATAACAAAAAGTGATTTTATTGTCCAAAAAATTACAGTGAGACATGGAAAAACAACAATAACCATCACCAAGCACGTAGTCATCACGGCAAATGAATCATCGGAACACGATGGCTAAGATGGAAGGAGGAAAAAAAATATATAAAATGGCACATAAGCATAATGATAAAAGGTGTGATATGACAAAAGTTTAACACTGCATGGACACGGTGTCATGCAGGATGACAACGTTCTAAACACATAAAATCACAACCAACGTTAGACTAACCGTGAATCGTTTTAACCCCACTCCCTCCCTTTAAGATCAAGGTCACTCCTCCTTTGGAACCCAAAGTACAACCAAGTTCAAAACTACACTTTTGTTTTGTTAGTTTTTCTCATCTTTTTTCTCATCTTCGCTAGGGTACGAATGCCAGGTGAGCCGCTCCTCGTAGAAAGAAATGACCACCTGCGGACACTTGACGTTGGCTTCTTTTGCTGGAACCAGGTCTGCTTCGTCAGAATTTTTCCTTCAAGAAATGTTTTAAAAGTGGAGTGAGAACGCTGGAAAGTGGCACCATGGCGACGGGTTGCAAATTTTTCAAAATTGGAGACCGAAAATTGGAACAAATTTGAATTTGTTCCATTCAAGTTTGAATTTGTAAATAAAGCTGTTGACATTTCATGCGGTGGGTACGAACCACTTCATGAGGAACATGAGCTCTCCCGTCGAATCGGTGGCTCCGATGATTCTCTCTGGGTCCAAGCCTCTGGCAAAGCCCCTCAGCTTCTCTGTCTGACAAAAAAAAACCCAACCAAACAACTTATTTTTGGGTTTTCCTTTTTAATCTTGACACTGAGCCAACTAAACAAGTTCAATATCTGTGAATTTCCTGCAGTATTTTGAACTCACATCATCTTTCTTCCTCTTGGATTTACTTTCTTCCCCGTCTCCATCAGCGGACGCCTTTCGTTTGCCCTCGTGCGCCGACTTCTGAGACTGGAGGAACTCTGCGATGAGGTCGGGACAGTCTAGGTTGTCCTCTGGCTCCCATGTGTTATCTTCCCTGCACGCGTGCGCACACACAAAAAAAGGTGGGCCACACCACAAACGAGACACGACACGTTAACAACACACACACACAAAAACCAACAACAATCGAAAGTTTTGAATTTAGTGGCGTTCAAAAACGGCACTCACTCCGAGAATCCTTTCCACTTGAGGAGGTACTCCACCCTCCCTTTGACCACCCGCCGATTCAGAACCTTCTCCACCACGTATTCCTCCTCCTCCTCATCTTCCTCAGCTACATCATCCGCCTTCTTGTCCTTTTTCTCGGGCGCAGGCTGCTTGCTCTCTGGCAGACGACAGTGTACAGTCAGGCATCTAAACGGCGTACATCACAGCTGACCTTATCACGGCCCCGCAGATTTTTAGGTGGAACGGATACCGGCTATATATATTTTTTGTAAATACACAACAAAAAACAGGAATGTGGTTTTAATGCGAAAAAATCTCAATAGCACTGCAAGCCACTAACATAATGCCCATTAAACATTACAACTGCACTCAAGAGATTTTTTTAAAAGTACTTCATTTCAATATCATTGAACCATAATCAGGTAATGATTACAGTGTACCACTAGAGGGAGCATGTGTACCACATTTTAAGAATCGTTGTGCAGCATTGAAAACATAAATGCTAATTAAAATACAAAATGTAGGGTCACCAATAAATTGGAAGGCCAGCTCACATAAAAATGTAAATAAAAATCGGCCAAATTTAGATGATTCTGTATGACGTGAGAGAATGTCCGAACCTTCTGTAACGCTGGGGCCATCGTTGGGGGTTTCGGTGGTCAGGCTCATACTCTTCAGGGAGACCTGGAGACCAGCAGGGTCCTGCTCAAATTGGTAAGAAAGAAGAAAAGCGCATTGCACACATTACAACCAATCCACAAATTAATCGGTTTTAATTTACTACGTCCAGTTGTCGATGAACAGGATACACTCTATGAAAAATAAAATATGTAAGTCGAATTTGTTCAGTACCAAGACTCAATTCACTATCAAATGTATATTATTTTATAATATTAAGCCGGGAAAGTCTCATGGTATGCTGCTACATTGTATTAGCAAATTTTCCCAAACTTACTTCACAACAAGCAGAAGTTTGCAGAGAGCGATCAGTTCTTCAGAAAGGACGCTTTTAGCGCTTTGACGCCACTCCCGGTTGAACTGGCAAAAAAAAAAAAAATTATAATTATGTTGCTGAGTTAAAAGAAACCATATATACTTGGCTTCAATAATTTTCGGTCACTTCATGCTAACATAAAACGCAAAACATCATATCTGGCCCGCCACATCATTTTATGTGGCCCGCAAAAGCCAATCAGACCCGTAAACTTCCATAATGCTTCCTAAAATAGGTACCAAAATTTCAAATGCTCCTATGTAATAAATGAAAAAACTTTGCGCATACGGATTACAGGCATTTCCATTCATTCCAATGGGTAAAGATGTTTTGACACATTTGTGTTTGCAGGGCTGTACAGCATTTGTAGCAAATTAATAATTTTTGCACGATTAAAATGAAACTGGGGAAATTACCCCAGGTGGAAAAAAAGGACTTTTGTTGAAATGGAAAGCAAAAACTAGTGCGTGTGCATCTAAAACGCTGCAAGCAACCACCTGTTCAAGCAAGAACATTGTATGAGAATAACAGATGCAGCAGCAGCTAGTTGGTTGGGTAACAAAATAAAACTGTAAACAAAGACGATTTGGGGGCGTTTTATGCGGCTACGGTCGCCGCTAAGTAACGTGGGGGAATCAAAGCGCTGCACGACAAAGCCGTGCATGCAGGAGGCGGCTTGCATGGAAGGGAGCATTCCACCCTCCATATTGTGTTGTGCTGCCTTCACCTCCAGTCCGATGCATCACGTAGTCTGGCGTCATTTAGATTTATACGTAGTGGGTTTTTTTTTTCGATTAACACGGCTCCATTTTGATGCAACGATGTAAAGGTGAATGAAAATGTATTAATTCAAGTGGCTGATGACGAGCTGTACATGCTCTCTGTCTGCCTCTCGATCTCGCTCGCTCTCACACACACACACACACACACACACACACACACACACACACACACACGCACACACTTTTTCACACACAAACACACACACACATTGTCTTTTAAAGCACTCGCTTTTGGAGGGAAAAAAATTAACTCACCTCTGACTCGCAGTTCGTTTTTTTCGGGAGACCCCCTCCCGAAAAGGATCACAGTGCAACGCTAGGGTTTTTATTGTAGCACAATAGCGTCGGCGATTCAGTGTTTTGATTTCCCTACCTGGTAGGTTACACAGCGAGGCTAGCTTTTTTGACTAGCTAGGAGCTAAATGTAGCCGAGCGGCCCCGCCCCTTATCGTCTGAGACAAGTGGGAAAGGAAGTGGCGAAAGGCGGGCGTCACACGCATGCGCAATGGCCTTTCACTGGGACACTGCGCTTTTTAATACCTTTTTGCTCACTTTTATTTTTGCGGCGCGAAATTGAAAACATTTTCCACGGTAAGCCAAGGCAGTCATCATACAGGTCACTGGGTGACGCTGGTATTCAAACCGCCATTGAACAAGCAGAATATGAAGGTTTATTTGGAGACAAGTCTGCACGAGGGGGATTCATGAAGTGCAAGTGCGGTGCACGGGTGCGGCAAGATGGCGACCTTTTTGCATCATAACTACATTTATTTATATTTTATATGCTATACGTAACACTTACTGTAATGCAATTAACCAATGCGCATGCGTAAAAAGGGAGGGGTGGTGCTCCCCTCCATACTTCCACCCACTGACGTCACGAAGGCGTGAGGCTAGCCGGGCTAGCATACAGTAGATCTTGTGTGACTTGCGAAATGGAGACTGAAGCTGTTGGACAAACGAACTGCCAGACTGAAACCCTGGAAGCTTTCGGCTCGTGTTTGAGGAACATCTACCAGACGGCTCACTTTAAACCCAATACGCTTGCTTGCCAATTTAAAAACACTGTGCAAAGTAAGTCCGCCAGAATTAGCTTTTAGCTCCTGTTTGCTTTTTGCGCAACAACAAATACTGTACTGACAGCTTTTCTTAAAGCACCAGTCCCTTCAAATATTCATTTGACAAACATATGTGGTTAAATCTCACTTTTGTAGACGTTGTGTCAACTACTTGTGAACAAGTGTGCAGGGTGGCGTCATAAATGACGTTGCAAATCGTTCCAAATTGGCAACAGTTCAGTTTGACATGCTTACCACGAACGAGACAGGTGAGGCATTCAAAACATGCGTAGGTGTAAGAATGATCTCTATATTAAAAAAAAACAACTTTGAAAAGTAAATGGTTATTAGACATCGAGTGTTTCCAGCCTAATCCTCTGATTTTGATGCACCACGTGTCAGTAACACAATCTGCTCGTTTTTCAACTCCATCGATTAGTCTCCCTCCTTGGCCTTGTGATGGCCAGCTGAGTCACTGCTCGATGGCATGTCAGTGTTGTAATGGAAACCACAAGGTACAGTTCTCGGATGTGCGTGTCAATGCTGAAGAATCGAACTGAAATTATTACAGTTAAACGAAAGAAATCGGTCAAGAAATGTGCAAAGAGGTTAAGATGTAAAAATCATTTCATTTCGTGGAAAATTGCTTTTTATAAAGTACATTATTGTAGTTTGTACTTTTCTTTAGAACGTGTTACATTTTTTTATGCTGGTGTTCTTTGAAGGCAGTGGATGGGTTAAACGCAGTTCCATTTGTTTATGGAAAATTTGTTTATATAAATAGCGTTACGAGTGACCAATGTCTTCATGGAAGAAAATTATTTCCTAAGTCAAGGCACTGCTGTAGGTGAGCGCGCGCCCGCCACCGGCCCCCCCCCCCCATTCACGCCATTAGTCATTTCGTGTGTGACTCGTAAAAGTGCAACGAGAGTGACTTCAACTTCTTTTCTTGCTTCGCAGGCTGAGTCATGGTCACACTGCAGCATGTGAATTGAAACCGCTTCTTGCGTCTCATCTCTGTCGGCACGCCAGCATCTTTGCGCCAGTGACCATGAACCACGAAGATGTAAGTCACCTTTTCGTATTCATCGATTTATTGGCCCTACATGCAACACCTCTTCCACCACATGCATTTTTAAGAATCAAATGTGTGTCTTAATGTCCAACATTTATTTTATGTTTTAAGTAACGTCTTCTTGGTCAAAATTCCAGTTGTAGCGCATCAGGGATGCCAGCGTTTTGGACGACAAAAATATAGACCGTAGAAATATTTAAAGGATGCATTTTTTTTCCCCGCCTCAATTTAGGAGTTTGTTGCCGTGCGGGTTCAAGATCCCCGCGTACAGAACGAAGGCTTGTGGAATTCGTACGTGGATTACAAGATCTTCCTCCATGTGAGTGACTGTAATTTGTTTGTTTCAGATTGATTTTGAACGACGACTGTTTGAATTTTGACTGTTTAGTTTTCCTGCTGTTTTTGTTACTGGTGACACAAGCAAGACCAGCATGAAAACAAAACATCGCTTTTTAAAAAAAGAAAAATTTAAAGCATGGCTCCTGTCAGTAATCATTAATTATAGATTATAAAGCAAGACATAAAATAGACAATAAACAAATATTGATTTATTTTATTATTCGAAGAAACTATTGAAATTTGAAAATTGAAATTTAAATATCTTTATAGAATGTCACTTGCTTTAATGCGTCAAAAAGATGGACCATGACAGACCAGACCTCTTTTTAATCTGAGACAGATGACGTCAGCAGATCGTTTCCTGCCATTGTTGTGGCAACTGTCTGTCTTTAGCACCGCCAAGTCAGCAGCAGTGACGAGCCCCCCACTCCACCCCCGCCCCACCACACCCCCCCTCGTGATCCTCCGTCACTGTCATCCACTTGATTCCTGACTGTGCACAAATGGACCCAAAAAAATAAAAAATAAAACGTCATACTGTATCAACGTGAGACAAATCTGAACTGGGAAAACAAAATATGTAGTCACCGTAAATGTCGAAGTAGTTTCATGGGACCAATGTTAAAGCGGAGCCGAACTGGTAAATTATAGCACCAATATATATAAACAGAAAAAAGAGGAAACTTCTAGTGAATCTTTTTTTTTTTTTTTTGTCTACTGTGCAACTGACCTGACAACTACTCACTAGTATTGATGCGAAAGTGTTTTGCTTTGTGCGCTTGCAGACAAACAGTAAGGCGTTCACCGCCAAGACGTCATGCGTGCGGCGGCGCTACAGCGAGTTTGCGTGGCTGAAGAAGAAGCTGCAGAAGAACGCCGGCTTGGTGTGAGCTTAGCACATTTACTCTTTGGCATCTGCAAATTCTTTTCCGTTTTGATGTCTTTGGCACCACGTGGTGAGCAGCATGGAGCCGAGGAAATGTTTTGAAGCAAGTTGAGGACTTTGAGACAAAAGTAGTGCTTTGCCATCCCCTCGTGGCACCCACAAACCCTTATGGGTGGCGTCAATGCCTTGCATATTTTTGCTCTTGGCAGCAAGGTGAGATTTCAGAGTTTGACAAGAGATTTTTGTGGTGCTCTAGGCCCGTTCCAGACCTTCCCGGAAAGTCCTTCTTCTCCTTCAGCAACGAAGATTTCTTGGAGCGCAGGCGTCAAGGACTTCAAGTATTTCTGGACAAGTCAGTCCCATCTTCACAGCCAATATTGACTCTTGAGTATTCACCAATACCAAGTACCGATACCACAAGTACTTCGGATAGGAGCGGTATCAGTGGCTGGTATCAGAACCCTTTGAGTACCCAATACCTTGAAATATAATACTGTTGTCGGCCCAATACTGTTGCTGGTCTCGGTACTCGCCCACCCATAGTTTTGTGTGTATTTTTTTGTCTTCTTTTGTTTTTTGTTTAGTGTATTATTGTGCACATTGTCTTTATTTTTTCTGTAGTGTGCTTTTCGAGTGCATTGTTTGTTTTTGCGTGATGTGGAAGATTTTTTTTTTTCTTTTTGCCTGTTTTTATAGGCGTGCTTGTGATTTTAATTTCGTTTTTGGGATATTTATGGATGTGTTTAATGACTTGTTTTTATGTGGGTGTCTGCGTTTGTTGATCATTTTTATGGTGCGCACGTGTGTTTTCCAGGGTGGTGAACATGACTGTGTGTCTGTCAGACAGCCAGCTTCACCTGTTTCTGCAGACGCAGCTGCCCGTGGGCCACATTTTGGACTGCGTGCAAGGCCACACGCCCTACTCGGTGACGGACGCCATCCTGACCTACGCCTCATCCAATCGGGGCTGGGCTCAGGCTCAGGAGGAGGACGCTGTCATCAAGGATCCGAGTCTCAATGTGTCATACGAGTCTATGGAGAGGTGAGGGCGTCGCCGTAGTAACCATCTGTTCAGTCTCAACTCATTCGCCGACTCATTGAAAGTTTGGTATTTTGTACGATATTATCTAAAAACGTAAATTTGATGAGAACCCGAAGAACAAATGAACCAATGGTGCTGCCCTCGTGAAGAAAGTAAATGGAAAATTTGAGGATGTGAATATTTTCTGGATGTTCTTTATAGTTCACCGTTTCAACTTAAAATCTTCTCCACAGCCCGGCTCCTCATCACCCTCGCCCTCACAACAAAGACGTCAGTAGCCTGGTGCTCTCCTCATGCGTCGACGACGACATAAACGAACCGTGCGACACGGCTGCCCGGGCCAAAGCCACGGCGGCCATTTTCTACCTGGGAGACGGCCTGGACGAGCGGACGCCGCCCGAAGACGCCACGCACGGGAGCAGTCGCATGGAGACGTCAGTGGAGGTCCACTCTCCTGGCATTGAGGAGAAAGCACAGGTGGTGGTCCTGGTTAGCACGTCTGAGGTGGAGAAGGAACTGGCGGCTGAGACGGTCGGCCTAAGGCAGGGAGCCGTAAGTGATCAGGATGCCGCCCGGCTCTCGTCATCCAACGAGAGCATTGTACAAGTCAGCGATGACGAAGACGTGGTCAACCCAAACTGTTTGGCACCCAACGGCTTCCCCAAGATGTCTCCTGAGGATGACAGCCGCTGGCCGCATGTGTCCGGCGGAACCGCTGCGGACCTCCAAGTGAACGGGAGCGCTGACCGGGAGCTGAGTAATTCTTTGGACATCAATTTTGCCGAGAACGACTTCAGCGTGTTGGAGAGCAGCTCCGCTCCCGAGTTAGCCGGCAGAAAGCACTCACCGTTGCCAGACTGAAGACAATATTTGGTTTTTAAGGGATAGGTTGTTGTTGTTTTTTTTTTTTTTTTACGGAAACATTTACTTGAATGCTTGATGTCAGGCTCCTCTGTTTTGCCCACACTTGAAAATATTCTTAATGTCTATAGTTGCCACAAGATCTGAATTTGAATTGAATCTCCTCCTTTTATGTCAACATTCCATGACACCAAAGCAATACTTTGGTGACACAACCCTCCTGACCCCCCTGCTAATCTGCTAATAAGGTAATTGTGAATATGTAGAGGAAATCTCTATCACTTTTTTGGAGGTTAAGCTCAGATTTTTTTAGTCTTTTTCAAGACAGTGTGAAAGAAGTTGTACATTTTTTGTGACTTCTGATGAAAAAAATGAGTAAAATATTTTTTCAAAACTACTTGTTGAGAAATTCTTTGACCATCAATTTTGCAACAAAAAAAAAAAAACACTGCAGATAATCTGTTGTTATTCATCTTTTTTTTCTAATTTAAATATTGAAAATTCACTTGAGGGCGGCCTGGTGGTGGACTGGTGAGCGCGTCGGCCTCCCAGTGCTCCGACCTTCCCGTGTGGAGTTTGCATGTGTGAGTGTGGTTGATTATTTGAATACTTACTAGAGAGTTTTAATAAAACATGGACTTTCAGAAAAGTATAAAATAAAACTGAATTGAACTTGAATTGGTTTGTGCTTGAGTTTCCAGTGCAGATCCCGGCCCTCCCGTGTGAAGCCTGTTTGTGCAGCGAATAAATTGAATATTCAGAGAGAAATTTTGTTCTAACATTGGCCTTCAGAAAAGTATAAAACAAAACAGCATTCCAGCTGGGAGCCCGTGGTCCACTGAGGAGTCTTTACCGTCGTGTGTGTGTGTGTCTGTCCGTGTGCATGCGCACAAACACTCACACATTTGTCCTTGCGCGTGCAAAAATTTGATATGTAATTTTGTCATGGGAGAACCGCGCCAATTTCATTGGCGTGGCCCTCACCACGACAAGAAGGAAGTTGAGAGACATAAGGACACAGACACCCATGGCAGGAGAGATGAAACCACAGTGAGTTGGGCGGATCTTGCAGGTTCATCCCATCCCTGAGCTTTTATTGAAAGTCACATGAATTGCAACAGCATATTCAATCTGAGATTACATGAATTTGCATGGGAACTTCAACACTTGTTCTTTTCAGACTTGTTTACTCTGACCATATACGCGCCCCTCTCCCTGTCTAAACTATGTTAAATGAGTGAAATAACACAGCATATTTAGGATATGGAATGACGGTGAAATCAAACTTCATTTAATATTGGGCAGGAAACATGGGTCGACTTTCTGCAAGGCCCCAATAATTTTACCCCCTCAAAGTATTCCCTGTCTTCGAGAAGATACACCGATCAATATGCTTCCACCCACCACAATCACTTCCAAAATAAAGTTTACCGACCTACGAAAATGCCTCAATTGGAGGGTTGTCCTCAACGACCGGTAGAGGATAATTTGCCAAAATTCTGCAAAGCGCTTTATTGAAGCCGTTGTGGAAGCGCTGTAGAAATCAAAATGTATTCTAACTGGGAAAGTCAATTCCTTTTGTGTTTTTGCATACTTGGCCAATACCATAAATTTGATTCTGATTCCGATTGCATGCCAAACGCCTTTGTGGTTACCTGGACAGTAGGGGGCGACATCGACCAAGAAGACCCAATCCACCAAGAAGAAGAACAAGAACAAGCACAAGAACGGGACCACATCCGGTTCAAATGAGCAAGTGTTTCCGCTCTCCACAAGCCATGTTCTCAGTAAGTAATTTTAACATTTTAAACTAACGACTCGCCGTTTATCTGTCAGTGTATTTATGTCGGCAGTTGAGGAGCATAATTACGACACGTTGCTCCTGTAATTTGTTTGTTGTTACTCACGAAAGTCACTGGAAGTTATCGTAAAAAAAAAGGTCGGCAAAGAGGCCAGTAAGCTAGCACGCCGCTGACAAGTAGACCTCAGCTGCCAATCAAAGGGCAATCGAGAAGAGCGTTTGACATGAATGTTATTTTGTATGTTTTCCACACCAAAGCTGCTGTAACCAGTGGAAGTGTGATGGCTTCACATTTGGGGGCAGATTTGTCTTAAAACTATTCACAGAAATGCATCCGTGACTTTTTTTCACTTGTTTTTCGAAATATATTTGTGATTTTCACATACTAAATAGAAAATTTCAAGAAAATATAGGTTGATAATATCCAAAAAATATACTCGTAATTTTCACACGTAGTTTAAAATTCAAATGTATAGTCGTGATAAATGCACACACAACATAAAAAACAATGAGGGATATCGCAATTGTTCATTGTGTGTCGGGTGTGGCGAGGCGGCCACGAGCCGATCGCTCAGACTGATGTGGTGCGTGTGAAGGCACATTTGGAAATGGATGGGTTGAAAGTAAAAGTCTGCCACTTTATGAATCATGACTCAAATCATTTAAAAAAAACAAAAGTTTTTGGAACACTGTACTTTTCTTTTTTTTCTGTCTGACTAGATCGAAGAGGCGACTGGGCCAAAGAAGCAGCCGACCGACTCGGAGGACATGCGGAAGGGAGCCCAACCTGCATTTTTGAAAACGTGAGTTTTGAGCCTTGTTGTGTGCTTGGAGAGCTGATGTCTGATGTCACGTCGCACCACAAGGTGGAGGTGAGTGCGCCCGCCTGTCTCTCACTCAAATTAAACTTCTGCTCCGTGTACTGCACAACATTGGCAACCCGAACATCATAAAGCACTTCCCAGAAGAGTGTGATCATGATGTTGTGGAGTACACGGCACTTAGTTTTTGTCTCAGTGAGAGAATTCGGACGTGCTCATGTCCCCCTTGGTGTGTCATGAGATGTGACATCACACATGAGCTGGTCAAGCACATGCAAGACTTAGGCTGCTCCCATCTCGGGCCTGTCGTCAGTGTTCGTGTGTGCGCAACTTGCACTGGCCCACACAAACAGTGACTGGAAAATGCTTTGACATTGTCCTGTTAGCTTTTCTGTCCAATAAATTGTTGAACTTGAATTCGAGTCTTTGCCTTCCATGACTAAGTCCATCCTCAACCCACTCAAAGCCTTTCATGCTGAGTGGTCACTGCAGCTGAAGACCTTACAAAGACTTAAGTCTTGAGGAGAGAGTTGCACATCAGTCACATCAGTATGGCCACAAGTGTAACACTGCTTTCCCGTTAGTCTCCACATGACTCGAAAGGCCAAGAATTGAGCTTTTGGGTCATGTGAAACCGACGGGAACAGTGAAAAGACTGTCTGGTGTGACCGAAGTGCAGCTCTCACCTGAAAACTGAAGTGGGACTTAGAAAATTTTCTGCAAAGCTCGCCCAAACCACACCCAATTCGGCATCGACCAATCAGGTGTCGTCCCTCATTTGCATAAATTTGCATAGCCAATCAGAATGCTCCGATTTGCATAGCCACGCCCACTTTCCAATAACCGACCAATCAGATCGCTCCAAATTTGCATATCCACGCCCCAAAACGAACCAACCAATCAGAGCGCACCTAATTTGCATATCCACGCCCTCGTTTCCACCAATCACAGCATGTTATTGCCATGCTCCACCCACTTCCACAGCCGTCAGCCAATCATGAGCCATCATTCCAGCTATGCCACACCCACTTTCCTCAATTTTTCTG
>CAAKHF010002546.1:4856-20566 GCA_901007745.1 Hippocampus kuda
CCCCCCCCAAGATGGACACTGCCAGTAGGAATGATCATGAGTCAACAGGAAAGAGTGGGTCTTCAACGTCTTTTTATCAAGTATAAGGAACCTTGAAGTACAGTGAACATATTTGTTATTAATCCGCAGATTTGCCGTTATTTGCTGAAAAGTTTTTATTCAATATTTTTGTGATAACAGGTGCCTTCTGCGGAAGTTAGTGTCTTGGTGTCAAGGAAGTGAGTTGAGAAGTTTTATTTTTATGCACATTGGGCTTTGCTGCCAACTTGTGGCATCTATACTCTTGACAAATATTTTTTTAGAAGCGAGTCCATTGACTGTGGGATTTTCGCTATTTCACGTATTAAGCAGCTCATCAAAATGAGCAAAAGCATTTGCACACGATCCAATTTAAATATAATGCCTGTAAAGGTTACATGAAAAGTTGACCTCAATTAATGTTTAAAAGATTTCTTCAAAAAGCTAAATACAACTGAATATTTTCAAAAATCAAAATAATATTTTCAAAATAATGCTTCCTCTCCGGTTTACGCCATTTGCTGCGATTAGCGATAGCATCATTGGTGCTCCCAGAGTATCCCGTTTTGATCTGCACATAGCTAACTGTCATCGCCTTCAGTTTTTTAAATTACTCTCCTGATGCATACTTTTCTTCGCAGACTGAGACCATGATAATAGCTTGGTCGCGCTCTTTATGGATTATCTTCGTCGCCGCCACCACATTATTATCCCTGCCTCGACTGACTAATAATGCTTTTTAAATTGCTATTCAGCATGGCTGCTCAGATACACTTGCATATCTTTTTAATTAACTGAATTCGTAACTCCCTTCATTTCTTGCCATTTATTGAAAAAGTATTTTCATTTGTTAAAATGTGTTTGTTTTTGTGTAGTTCATGTTTAAAATGGTTAGGTGCATGGATTTAAGCATTTTTTTTTCACGTATCCCTAGAGGAAGCCCTTTGAGAATTACTTAATTAGAACTACACGAATTATTGGTAACGAGCTAAAAAAAAAAGTCAAGACTGCATTACAGGTATCAAAATGTCATCACTGAAAAATAACATGACCAAGATTGCCGTGTAACATTCTTAAACCTCCTTTCATGCCAGCGACAAGTAGGGCTACCTGATCTCTACTCACAACAATTGGGGGTCGGCGAACTACTAGCCACAAGCTGGCCACAACTTTTTATTATGACACTTAAGGTCCCAATGTGGCCCGTGGACCTCCAGTTTGACACCCTTGCTGGAAGGAATCCCAAGAAATCTAATGTATTCATTTGATGAAACATTCATGTTTTCAGTTGTTTAACATGCAGCCAAACGCACGGATACAGAGAATGAAGTGATGTTAATTTGCCTCCTTTCCATTATCCCTCCATCTTATCTTGTTCCCTGTCAACCGTGACCTCCCCCGCTCCTCCATCTCCCCCCTCCCTTTCCAGGAAGTCTCATGTAGATGCTGAGCCAGAGGAGAGTCCAGTCAGCAGCAACAGCAGCAGCAGCAGCAGCAGCAGCAGCGGAGCCGTCGATGCCCTCCCTTCAGCGCCCATTCCAGCTCCCCCTCAGGCCTCGGCCGGAGCACCGGGAGAGGAAACAGACAGTGGCTCCTGCTCTGACTCAGACACTGCAGTAGACTCCAGCTCCTACACGGAAGAGGAAGAAGACGAGGAAGATCCCAATATGTTTTCCTCTAAATTTCTCAGTGGGACCAACCCGCTTAGTGCCGTGTCCTCTGCAGTCAACAAGTTTGGTCTGTTTGGTGATGACGGGGATGGGGATAAAAACCAGAAAAGTGGAGAGCAGCAGCCAGATGTAAACCCAGGAAAAGGCCAGCCACGACAAAAAGAACCCCCAAAACCCTGCCAGGGTGCTCCTGGGCAGAAGAGCCAGCTTCCTGCAAAACAGGGGTCGCCGCAATTGCATGGTAATGGACAAACGGGGCCCCTGAAACAGCCTGAGGGTCAACACAAAGGTTTGCAGCAACAGGGTGCATCCAAGCCTGGAGGTTCACCGCAGGCTCATGCAGGGATCAAAATGCAAGAGTCCCAGCGAGGAACAGCGAAGGTTGTACAGCAACAGCAGCAACAGGGATCTCCTAAACTGTCTCCGCAACAATCAGGGCCACCGAAACTGTCTTCACAACCACAGGGAACACCTAAACCGTCCCTGCAACCGCAGGGGACCCCTAAACAGTCTCAGCAACAACAGGCGTCCCCTAAACCGTCCCGGCAAGAATCGGCACCACAGAAAACATCACAGCAACACTTGGGATCTCCTAAACCATCCCCACAACAACAGGGAACACCTAAAACTTCCCCACAACAGAATCCCCCCAAAGCCGCCCCGCAGCAGGCCTCGTCCAAGATGGGCGCACACCATGTGGCCCAGCAGCAAGGACAAAAAGGTGCCCCCAAACCAGAACTCATGCGAGGGTCTTCAATTTGTACCGTTTGCAACACGACCAAACTCAATATGCACACCAAGGAAGCACCAAACCATAAAACATGCACGGAGTGCAAAACCCAAGTTTGCAACCTGTGTGGCTTCAGCCCTCCTGACGCCGATGTAAGTATTTTCTCATTTCATACAAATACAGTCAACACCTTTGCAGAAAATTAAAAGTGTCCAAAAGAACAGTGTTTCCAAACCTTTCCTGAGCTTTACTGAGAGGAAAAAAAACATCCGTGTCAGGTTAATGGAACACTCAAAATTGTCCCTAGGTGTGAGTGTGAGGGTGGTTGTCCATCTATGTGTGCCCTGCAATTGTCTGGCAACCAGTGAAGGGTGTCCCCCATATACTTCCCAAAAACAGCTGGGATAGGCTCCAGCACACCCGCAACCCCCGTGAGGCTAAGTGGATCAGAAAATGGATGGATGGACAACACACTGTAGAGTGTGTTGTACTTACATAATACGAGGGCTGCAACTAATGATTATATTTGACTGATCATTCATCTGTCGATCATTTTGTTGATTAATCGATGGATCCGATGACATTTAAAAAAAAAACATGACCCTTTCATCAAAAACGGGACATTATTACAAACTGGTGGTAAACGCCAAAACATAAATTGATTTTGATGAAATTACTTGTTTGGTCCGTAACAAGTCGAAAAATAGGACAACATTTTGCATGTCATTTCCCAATTGTTTGCAGTTTTATTTTGATTCAACACAAAATGACGCTATCACATTGTAGTTATCAACGTGGTGGAGTGCGTGTCCTACGGTGGACGTTACACTAAGTACAACGATGATGGGGGTGGAGATTATGTGGGCGGCTGTCATGCGGCTGGCTTTTGCCTAGAGACCGTGCGTTCTGGAATATCAACACATTTTCCCCAAATTTCCAATGGCCAGCATGACCTCACGTTTTTAAGCAATGTTGAGGTACACTTTCTAATTTCTAATTGGGCCATAGTTATCAAGGCTGATAACTATGGCTCAATTAGAATTTACTTAAATCCATTTCATCTTAATTTGTGTGTGTGTGTGAGTGTATATATATATACATATATATATATATATATATATATATATATATATATATATATATATATATATATATATATATATAAACAAAATAAATTCTGTAGTGGGGCTATAGAGTTTATTTTGTGATTTCCTCGCTTGATTTTCTGTTTTGATGCATTATTTTCAGTTTTCGTAATTTCATTGAAGGAATAGTTAATTTACGTTTTTCCAAGGCGGTCATGAACGCCTCTCGAGTCGAACGGAAGAAGAGAAGTCACAGAGACAGACAAAGATGTACTGTACCTGTATTTGTTGAGACCGTGAAAACCATTAATAAAGTGTGCGTTTTAAAAAAAAACAACACCACAGCTCTCCTTTTTTCAGAGCTGCAACTAAAACTTATTTAATAAAGCAGCGACACAGTTCGCTGAACCAACAGCAAGTTATAACATTGTAAGCATGTCTCCAGCAAGGAGCCATCTTGGGGTTCGACGTATTACCGTAATGACCATACACAAGGCGCATCGGGTTTTAAGGCGCGCGGTGAGCTTTTAAGAAAAGGGAAGACTTTTGTGTGTGTGTATATATATAATTCATTCATTCATTCATCTTCCGAACCGCTTTATCCTCACTAGGGTCGCGGGGGGTGCTGGAGCCTATCCCAGCTGTCTTCGGGCAGTAGGCGGGGGACACCCTGAATTGGTTTGCCAGCCAATCGCAGGGCACACAGAGACAAACAACCATGCACGCTCACACTCACACCTAGGGACAATTTAGAGTGCTCAATCCGCCTGTCATGCATGTTTTTGGAATGTGGGAGGAAACCGGAGCACCCGGAGAAAACCCACGCAGGCCCGGGGAGAACATGCAAACTCCACACAGGGAGGCCGGAGCTGGAATCGAACCCGGTACCTCTGCACTGTGAAGTCGACGTGCTAACCACTGGACTACCGGGCCGCCCGACAATAATAATAATAATAATATAATAATAGTATATAATATATATATATATATATATATATATATATATATATATATATATATATATATATATATATATAGGGTATATATATATTTTTTTTTTTATTTTTATTTTTTTTACTAATATCTGTCTCCAGGCATCCGAGTGGCTTTGTCTCACCTGCCAGATAAAGAGAGCTGAAGGCCCGCTGATCAAAAAGCCAATACCATCCCCCTCTAAAATGCCATCGCCTGCTGCATCAGGTTCAACCAACAGGAAGCAAAATATACCAGCAGCCAAAAGTGAAGCTCCCACAGGCCAAGCAAGTCCCAAGCACGTCGGGACAGACTCTCAGAAACCGCACCCAGAGAAAAGCGGTCCAGCAGCAGCCAATACTAAAACAGCAAAGCCTGAGGAAACGGTGACTGGCAAAATGTTTGGATTCGGTTCTTCCATTTTCAGCTCTGCATCAACATTGATAACCTCGGCGGTTCAGGATGAGCCCAAAACCACACCGCCGGTTTCACCCAAAGTGCAGACCAAACCTGCTGCCGTCCAGGAGCAGAAACTACAACCGGAGCAGGCCAGGGTTCCTCCTCGAGGACGTTCTCCATCAGACCCTCCACAATCACCTGGGCACCCTCCCAAAAAAGGCCAATCATCTTGTCCTCTTTGTAAGATGGTGCTCAACGTGAGCTCCAAGGACCCCCCAAATTTTAGCACCTGCACTGAATGCAGGAGCACTGTATGCAACCAGTGTGGATTTAACCCCATGCCAAATGTGAAGGAGGTAAGACTGACTCATACGGATCAAATAAGCTCGTGATGATGTGGGCAAAGTATTGCCTGGGAACCACATAAGGCCTTGATTCCGACCCACATTGCTTTCACATTGTCAAGTCATATTTATGTATATAGTGCCGATTCACAACAGTGGCTTTCTCAAAGAAATTTACAGAATACACACACACAACCACACACACACACACACACACACATACACATATATATATATATATATATATATATATGTATATATTTCATATATTAACCTCTTCTTTGATTGACCATGTTCATCTATCAGCAGTGAAAATCAAAAATGACCCTTGACAACAAAATTTTGCTCAACCCTGATTTTGTGTCACTAATGGAGAGCAAATAGTTTTTCTTTCTAAGTGAATGGAGTCAATCTGGTCTTATTTACAGTTGCTGGTCAAATCTCACTGAATCTGACTGTTTGCAGTGAACTTAACAATTGTCTCCTTGACCTGACTTTGGTTGAAGGGGATTGGCTCACCAATTGCAAAATCGTTATTATTCTGCCATGTCATTGATGACTAATATTTAATTCCAGTTCAACTTCTGGAACATATCTTGAACTCTGCTGAAAAGCAGACATCAGATGTTTGCTCCATGCTAAAAATACACCTCCACACCTCGCAGGCTTGTACTATGGAGGCAAGCGAGCAAACACTGAAGGAAATGGATAAGGCATCTTACTGGCAGTCTGAAGCACAAAAGACCTGACACTCGACACTGTAATTCAATGCACAACGTAGAGGTCGTAAGGACAAGCTTGCCAACGACACCCAAAGGCTGCTGCTTCACCCTGTAACAATGATGTGCAGTCGACTTGAGCTATAAAAATGCTCTGTAAAAAAACAAAACAAAAAAACAAAACATTACCTCCCTAGTAATCGATTGTTGTTCTCACTGAAATTGCATTTCTCGAAATCAAATTAAATGTTTTTATTGTCTTGTAAATGACACTCATACCCATTATGTTCCTGAAGTAAAATATGTTTTGTTCAGAATTGTAAATCTTGTGTGTGTGTGTGCGCGTGTGTGTGTATGCGTGTGCGTGTAGTTGTCTCTCTTTCGTTTTGTTCCGTTCCCAATGTTCCGTTCATACTGGTGTGTTTCTATTCTGAAATATTTGTCAAAATATCAAACTTTTCAGTGTCCCTTTGTTGTGGTACGTGTCCGTGTGGTATGCTTTGGTACGCGTCGTTACTCTGCTGCTCGTTGACTGATTGAGAGAGAATAGATCACCTACTTAGTGTATGTTATTATGGAATTAAAGTTATGGGACAAAAGCAAAAGTGACATCAAATAAGTTGGAAGGAGGACTGGAAGCCATGTTTCTTGTTGACCGGGATGGGAGATTAGCATGTCAGCCTTCCATTGGAGTGGTCTGAGGTTTGAGGCCATCCTCTATGGAGTTAGCCTGTGCTCCCTATTTCCCACGTGGATTTCCTCTCGGTACTCTGGCCTTTTTCCTTTTCTTTATAACAATAAGGAGGATAGGTTCACTGGGGACTCTAAATTGCCCAAAGGTGGGAATTATTGTTTGTCTTGCAAGCAAGCGATGACGAGTGTACCTCATCTCTTGCCCAAAATCAGTTGAGATTAACTGCAGGGCCAACCGTGACTCAAAAGAGAACATCAACACTAATGGACTGAACTGAACTGCTTGGTGGAAATGGGGGTTCGTGGAAGAAAAATAATCTTTATCTCATGTGTTGTTTAAGGGCAAGGAGTGGCTTTGTTTGAACTGCCAAGTGAAACGTGCGACGAAAGGAATTGAATCTCCCAAACTTCCCACTTCCCCGTCGAAAAGGACTCCCGGACAGCATGTACCGCAAATGACTCCTGCACAGTCATGCAAGGCTGAAGCTGTTAAAGCACAAGACAGTCAGAAACAGGCCAGCTCAGCTCCTCCTCAGAAAGCACAGCAGGACAACGTGAAGGCAGATCTGCAGAAAAAAACTGAGCAGTTACAAAAACAGGGCAATGCCACTGAAGCTCCACAACAAGAGTCAGGGGGTTTCTTTGGTTTCGGCAGTCCTAAAAAGCAGCCTGATACTTCTAAGCCTGCCGACTCAGTGACAGGGAAGATGTTTGGATTTGGTTCCTCCATATTAAGCTCTGCCTCCACTTTGATGTCCTCTGCTGTGCAAGAGGAACCAAAACCGACACCTACACTGGCTTCTCCCAAGATGTCGACTTCTAAAGAGTCCCCATCTCTGAAGAGCCCGCATCCAGAAGAGAAAACAGAACAAATCCAGCAGCTGAAAGGAGTTAAGCCTTCATCAGAACCATTGAAGAAAGTATCCGCTCCCCTCGTTATTTCGAAACCTCCTCAGTCATCCTGTCCTGTCTGTAAATCACAACTCAATTTTAGCTCGAAAGATCCCCCCAACTACAACACCTGTACAGAGTGTAAAAACACGGTCTGCAACCAATGTGGATTTAACCCTGTGCCAAATGTGAAGGAGGTAAGACAATGTATTTTATTTATTTGTGCTTTTACGTTTTTAACAAACACTGCTTTTGTATAGGTGAAAGAGTGGTTATGCCTCAACTGTCAGATGCAACGTGCCCTTGGAGCATCAGAGCCTCCGGGAATGCCGATGATGAAACCAGGGGCCTCGCCAAACAAAGCTCCTGGGTCTGTGACTGTCCCCAAAAAGGAAACACAGCATAAATCTAAAACAAAAGATGACCCAACACCTCCTGAGTCCAAAGCGAAGGAGGTACCTGCGAAAGAATCTGCAAAGATGGACGTTGCAAACCAGAAAACTCCAGCTTCGGATCCAAAAGATCTATCGCAAAACCAGAAGAAAGGTCCTCAGAAGCACCCGGAAGCAACAATTATATCTGAGCTAAAGCCGAATAATGAGTCTTCAAAGGCACAAGAAGAGTCCCGTAGTGCTAAACTACATTCTGATGCAGTCAAGTCCACTGACTCAATTGGCGGGAAAATGTTTAGCTTTGGCTCCTCAATCTTCAGCTCAGCATCCACTTTAATCAATGCAGCAGGCCATGAGGATCCCAAAAAAACACCCCCACTGTCCCCAAAAATGCCTGCCGGAAAGGTGACCAAATCACTTCTTGCTCAGGAGAAAGAACCGATGAAGAAACAAGAGTCCAAGCCATCTACATTGTTACCATCTAAACCTCCGTCAGATCATTCAAAGGAGGTGACCATCTCCCAAGCATTATTTAAAGAAGGCCAAGCTACTTGCCCGCTTTGTAAGGCAAAACTTAATTTTGGTTCAAAGGATCCTCCCAACTACAGCAAATGCACAGAATGCAAACACACCGTTTGTAACCAGTGTGGATTCAGTCCGGTGCCAAATATGTCAAAGGTAATCAATTTAATATCATAATTGGGGGAAATTATTAACATGTTTCCTCCACTACAGTGGACCTTGCAGTTTGGCATTCACCTTTTCGCAGATTTCTTTTTGAAATATTTTTTTTCCTTTTTACATTTTTTTTTCCCATGTGTTTTTGGGGTGGGAAAACCCTCCCATTTTTCAGGGAAAATGCTTGCTCAATTTTTGAAGACTATTTTGTGTTGATGAGAGAGATAGAGAGAGAGAGAGAGAGAGAGAGAGAGAGAGAGAGAGAGAGAGAGAGAGAGAGAGAGAGCGAGTAAGCGAGTGGCCCGATGTCCAGTGGTTAGCGCGTCAACCTCACAGTACAGAGGTCATGGGTTCAATCCTGACTGCAGCCTTCCTGTGTGGAATTTGCATGTTCTCCCTGGACCTGTGTGGGTTTTCTCCGGGTACTCCGGTTTCCTCCCACATTCCAGAAAACATCCATGGCAGGCTAATTGAACACTCTAAATTGTCCCTAGGTGTGAGCGCGAATGGTTGTTCGTCTCTGTGCGCCCTGTGATTGGCTGGCAAACGGTTCAGGGTGTGCCCCGCCTACTGCCTGAAGACAGCTGGGATAGGCGTGTTTTTTGTTTTTGTTTTTTTTTTTGGGGGGGGGGCTACAATTTTTTTTTTCCAATTTCTCGGCACATATTTTGTCTATATTTAAAATGCCTTTTTGTCATGTATTTGGTTAGGAAGGGAGTGGTCCTATGTGGACCCCCGTAGCGCTCATAAAAAAGAGCCCCCAACCATCATTTAAATTGACCATCCCTGGTCTAAATTGTCCAGCGGTCTGTCTGTCTGTACCCTGTAATTAACTGGCAATCAGTCCTAAGTGTCTCTCATCCGAGGAGTCAGCTGGGATAGGCTCCATTTACATCTGACATTAATGAAGACAAGGGCTATAGAATACAGATGGACAAAAGATTAATGCTTGTCATCTTTTGACAAGAATATGCAATTCATTTAAATATTTGCAATTCTCATTCTACGTTTTTTCTTTTTTTTAGGTAAAAGAATGGCTGTGCTTGAATTGTCAGATGCAAAGAGCTCTGAATGTATCTGAACCTCCAATAAAGTCCCCCACCACTGTAAATAAACGGCCTCCATTGTCCATACCTCAGAAGACAACCGTTTCAAATCAAGTCGAAACAACTAAGAAAGATGTATTAAATGATGAGCTTACAAAAACACAGACTGCAGCACCCGATAAGAAGAATGAGGGTTTTGTACCAAGTCCTCCACAGAAGATCCCATCCGTGACTGCTAAAGAACCAGATCAGAGCAAAGAGGGTACTCCTGTTTCTGACCAGGAACCTCATATGAAGTCTGGTTCTTTTCAGAAGCCATCAGACTATACCCCTCATTCTGGACCAAAACAGAACAAAGTCAATTCAGATTCCCAGAAAGAGTCATCCAACAAGTCTGGCTTGAGTGGCCCTAAAACCACTTCGGATGGTTCCAAAACAACTGACTCAATAACTGGGAAGATGTTTGGTTTTGGCTCTTCGATTTTCAGCTCGGCATCCACTTTGATCTCATCAGCGGTTCAGGACGAGTCACGCACGACACCTCCAAGCTCTCGTAAGATGTCAGCTCCAGTGCCGGTCTCTCCAAAGATGGCAGCTGTGCCCAAGGTTTCTCCCAAAAGTTCACCAATAGCTTCTCCCAAGAAAGTGCCACCGAATGGACTCACAAGTCTTTCTCAGGACACCAAGAAAAATGAAGAATCAAATCAGAGCAAGCAGGATAAAGTTTCACCACAGCCAACAAAGGCAGCAATAGTGTCCTACACCCAACCTAAAGTAGACCACGAGAGCTGTCCACTATGTCATCTCAAATTAAATATTGGCTCGAAGGAACCTCCAAATTACACTAACTGCTCCGAGTGTAAGACCAATGTCTGTGACAAATGCGGATTTAATCCACTGCCCACTGGAAAGGTAATTTTGTTCTATGTAAATTATGTATGTATTTGAAATTGGTTGATCCATGTTTGTTTTATTTCAGAAAAAGGAATGGCTGTGTCTTACCTGTCAGATGAAAAGAGCACTCGAAGCATCTGAGCAACCAGCTTCTCAAAAACAAGAACAAGTTCCAGCTATGATCAAGTCAACAGACATCTCCAAACCAATTACATCTCAAATCAAGTCAAATCCAAATGTTGCTGAGACCCCACAACAAAAGTCATCCACAGTTTTAGTTACATCAAACAAACCCGAAGTTTCCACTACACCACTGAAGTTGGTTAGCCCAGCACCTAATGCGAAAACACAACAGAAAAATGAGAAGCCCATTCCAGAGAAACCGCCAGATCAGACCGGCCAACCCGCGCGCAAGCAGAGCAATGCCACTGCAGCAAAGCAGCAAGAAACAGAAGTTTTTTTGGGGTTGGGTGCTTCAAAATCAAGGCCGGATGCAGAGAAGGCAACAAACTCAGTGTCAGGAAAGATGTTTGGACTTGGCTCATCAATCTTCAACTCGGCATCTACATTAATATCATCGGCTGTTCAAGATCAACCCAAGACAACACCGCCAGCTTCTCCCAAAAAGTATCCAGCAAAAGAGCTTAAATCTGATAATTGTCAGAATCTGGAGGCACAGAAGAAGTCATTGAAGTCCACACAGTTGGGAACAGGACCGCTATCAGGTCCAACTAGAGGAGATAATGACATACCAAAACATCCAATGGCTGTAGAAGCGACCAAGTCAGCTGTCGAACCAGGTCCCACTTGTCTGCTCTGTAAAGCTGAACTTCACCAAGCTAACTCCAATACCTGCACTGAATGCAAAAACACTGTATGTAATCAGTGCGGGTTTAACCCTATGCCAAATGAAACTAAGGTAAAACTATATAATTTTTATATATACTTTAAAATGATAAAAATATGATTACTTTTCGAAAAAATGGAATCATTCCTTGACTTGATTTGTACTTCTACTTAGCTTGTAAAATCTTGGAATTGAACTTACGTAACTAATTGGAATAACCTTACTTTTTTTAGGTTGAAGAGTGGCTGTGTCTCACCTGCCAAATGCAGCGTGCTCTAGGTGTGAGCAGCCCCTCAGAAGCTGTGACTAACAAGTCTCAAGTACTCGCAAAAGATGTCAGAAGCACAGCTGAACCCGAAAAGAAAGTGAGACTGACACCAGTCTCACCTGAAAAACAACCAACAGCTGGGACAGCAAATCTTACTTCACCTTCTTCGGCTGCTAACAAGCCAGATGATCTGAAAGACAACATTGTACCTCCTGTTAAAATGACTCCACAGGATGCTCAAAACATACCACGTGTCAGAACATCACCAGGCCAGACCCGTCAAGCTGAGCGTAAAGAGAGCAATGCTGCAGAGTCTGGAGGATTTTTGGGTTTTGGTGGCAGTAAAACCCAACCAGACACTTCCAAGCCTACAGAGTCTGTGACCGGAAAAATGTTTGGCTTGGGATCTTCTATTTTCAGTAGTGCCTCCGGTTTGATCAACTCAACTCCACCAGTTTCACCCAAGTTGTCCCCCATGAAACAGAGTCAACCCCCTTCTGTCCAAAAGAAGGAAGAAAAGTTGAAGCGGGACCAAACTCAGATGACTAAAACAATTTCATCTGAACAAACCAAAGAGGATACATCTCAAAAAGTTGCCCAGTCCACCTGTCTGCTTTGTAAGGTTGAACTCAACGTTGGGTCCCAAGATCTACCAAACTATGACACCTGCACCAATTGCAAGATTACTGTTTGTAAGCAGTGTGGATTTAACCCTATGCCAAATGTATCAGAGGTGAGTAAAGATTGCATGTAAGTATTACAGTTACACACATATACTACACACTCAGATCCATAAATGAGGTATTCAAATAGCAAGTAAAAGGACACTTATTATTTGTCAATTTCTTGCTTGTGTTGTAGAAAAAAGAGTGGATGTGTCTGACATGCCAAATGCAAAGAGCTCTCTCAGCTGCAGACACAGTGGAGCCTCCATTAATGAAACCTCTGCCATCACCCAAGAAAGAGACATCAGCTGCTGCAACTGCAAATCGAATTAAAGATACAATTTTAACACAGAAAGCAGATGTGCCAGACAAAAACCAGAAGGTAAAACCAATACCAATAACATTACCAGAGAAAGAAGAAAGCTCAGGCACTGTCTCAGTTCCAACGAAAGATATTAAAACTGTTGTGCCACCTACGAAGGAGGTCCAAATCTCATTGGCATCTTCAGCTCAAGAGAAGGCAATGGAAGGTTTACTTGCTGATATACCACTGACTGATCAAGCTCCTCCTCTCAGGACAGATGTTGAGTTCTCGCTGAGGCAGAAAGACGATCATCCTATACCGAGCGCCCTTGCAACAGCTGAGACATCAGATAAGCAAGTGCAGGGAAGGGCAGCACAGTTGGTGGATCGAGTAGTCACAATTGCTGATAATAAAGACCTTGTCAAACTCCCAAACAAGGAGCCTAGCCTTGTTGAAAACGTATTTACCAAATCGGCTTCCTCAACAGTCCAATCGAATCCTGGAAAAGGAATTCATGCCAAAAAATCTCAGGAAGGTGTCTCAAAAACAGCCGACGCAGTGACTGGGAGGATGATGGGATTTGGTTCAACACTCTTCAGTTCAGCGTCCTCTTTAATAACCTCTGCCGTTCGAGAGGAACCCCGCACGACACCGCCAAGTTCTCGTAAAATGTCTGCCCCTGCACAAAGCTCAGATATTGTGTCAGCAACTCAGATTTTACCAGTTAAGCCAAGCCCTGCTGTCTCACCGCTCAAAACATCCATGAAGTCATCTGAAGAAAATATATCAGAACAACCTCAAACTCAAGCCAAGAAATCAAACCAAGGTCCACAAGAACCTTCACAAGTAGAAAACTGCCAAGCTGTTCCCAAAGCAACACAACATTATTGTCCTCTTTGTAAGGTTGACCTTAATGTGGACTCCAAGGATTTACCCAATTACAACACATGCACTGGATGTAAAACCACAGTCTGCAACAAATGTGGATTTAGTCCTATGCCAAATAAAGCAGAAGTAAGTTATATCTTTTGCATCAAATGGATCACATTTGTTGTTTAAAATACCAATAATTACATCTATTTTGTGTTGGCAGGGAAAAGAATGGTTGTGTCTCAACTGTCAGATGCAGAGGGCGCTTGGGGCTTCTGAGCCTCTTGGGCTACCACTTATAAAATCTCAACCATCACCGAGCAAAGAAATGCCACCAACCACAGTGGAGAAAGAATTGGCAATACCATCTCCTCAGGAGGATACTATGACACCGAAAGCCATTCCGTCCAACAATGAGTTTGTCGGTGTTGTCACAACCAAAGAAAGTGAATCCCCTGCTGAACCCACCGAGAAGTCAACACCCGCAACTGCTTCATTACCTGAAAAAAGTGGTCCTCCTGCAATCAAGAAGACCGATGTTGCATCTGGTTTACGTGAAAACACCCCTCAAGTACAACCTGGATTAGCCCAGAAAGAGCCTCCAGAAACCAAGACCACTACTGTCAAGGTTGCTGCCCCAACAGCACTCGAGGCAGCTAAAATAGCACACCAACAACCCGCAAAAGCTGTGAAATCTCCAGCCAGATCTGCACCAACATCTCAACCTGCAAAACAAGAATCTGGGGGCTTCTTTGGTTTTGGTGGCCCTAAAATGCAACCTACTACACCCAAACCTGCTGAAACTGTGAGTGGCAAGATGTTCGGCTTTGGATCATCCTTCTTGAATTCAGCATCCAGTTTGATAAACTCAGCAATTCAAGATGAAACTAAAACGACACCACCAACAACACGCAAGACCTCCATGCATGCCTCACCTAAGACGACACCACCTGCCTCTCCTAAAACATTTCCTTCAAAAGACACCAAATCACCAACTACCCAGAAAACAGAGGGAGAAAAAGTGGACAAACCACAGGTTAAAACAACTCCATCAGATATACCAGATAAAGCTGCTAAAGCTCCAGGCACCAAGCCACCTGTAGACACTCAACGGACTCCAAAAGCAGCTGAGTCCACCTGCCCACTCTGTAAGGTACAGCTTAAGATGAATGGCAAAGGAGCTCCCGAGTTCAACACCTGTACGGAATGCAAAATGACTGTCTGCAATCAGTGTGGGTTTAATCCAATGCCCAACGTATCAGAGGTAAATCTGATTTACATAAACACACATTTCAGTAGCTCACCAGCAGTGGTCACTGATGGTGGTGTGGTATGGGAGTGCATGTGAGTGTGAATGGTTGCCTGTGATTAACTGACAAAAAATCCCGGATAGAGTCCACCTCTTTCCCTCAAGTCAGCTAGAATGGGGTACATGCTGTAAACATTGTTTATCCTGAAATATCATTGCTAGCTCGTGTTACCAAAGTCTTAATGTTTTTCTTTTTTTAAAGGCACAAGAATGGCTCTGTCTGAATTGTCAGATGAAGAGAGCACTTGTAGACTCTGAGCCCACAAGCTCTTCTTCAATGAAACCACAGCTCTCACCAGTCAAGATTGGTCCCCCAACATCAGAACAAAAGGATACAGTTGTCCAGCCAGAGAAATTGAAGTTAATAAAAAAAGAGGGCAATCAAATGGAGAATAAGGCTCCCCAGGAACTAACACCAAAAAATACTGATTCATTGCAACAAGGTACAATGCCAAAGCCAAAAGACCCTTCAGGTAGTCACCAAGGAAGGGCTCAGGATGTGGCGAAGCAATCACAACGGACCGGAAAACCACAAGAGGCAGATGATTCAAAAACCCCAAACCCAGAAGCCAAGGAAGTTGCTGCAAAACAAGCAAAAGACAAAACATCTCAAAAGCCTTCGAAATCCCCAAATCTTCCTGTCTGTTCCACACCAACAGCTGTGTCTACAAGGAGGGACTCTGGGAATGTTTCCCTAACTCCAAAACCAGAGGTAAAGGCCATTGCAGCAAAACCGGCAGATGGAAAACCACCTCAACAACCTTCTAAATCTCCAACTGCTCCTGTCAAATCCACACCACAAACAGCTGTGTCTGCAAAGGAGTCTGCGGGGTTCTTTGGATTTGGTACCCCTAAAACGCAACCTGCTGCTGCTGCAAAGTCTGCTGAGAGTGTTACTGGCAAAATGTTCGGTTTT
>CAAKHF010002554.1:10665-22249 GCA_901007745.1 Hippocampus kuda
ATTAAATAAATAAAAAAAAAAAAATAAAAAAAAAAAAAAAAAAAAAAAAAAAAAAAAGATGATAATAGTAAGCAGCAAAGTCAGAATATTACAATACTAAGTAATAATGTTACAAGAAGTCGTAAAGTAAAAAACATGAACTTACAGAAGTGCATAACATGATATATATATATATATATATATATATATATATATATATATATATATATATATATATATATATATATATATATATATATATATATATATATATGTTTACGATCATTTATTTAGGAATAGTTGTGTTTAATATTTGAATACCATAATGACCACATTTTGTGACTGATAGACATTTTTAGAATTTAAATGATCTCTTTGGTGCCTTTGTAGGTCGAATGCTTGATTTTGAAATTGTGTGTACATAATGTTGTGATTGGCGAGTGTATTTCAGTGATTGAGCGCATGACCTTGAACCTGTTGTCTGGTCCCTTAGTGATCGGAACAAACGTAACCCACACAATCGCTAAGAGGGGCTAAATGTTGCAGGATGCACTTTCTCTCGCTGACAGTACAAAAGAATGATTTATTCATTCGGCTACAGGCGCAGTCTCTTCAACCTAATCAAATTTTCAGATGTTTGATTTTAATTAATGGCGCCTTCGATGTTATCTTCCCGTTAAATATTCATCGTAGTGTGGCAGCCCCCCCGCCTTGAATCATTAAAGCTTCAGACAGACGCTTACATTTGACGACTCCGTCCCCTCCTTCCTGTCCTCTCCCTGCTCTTTTCTTTTTCGCTGGGTTGCGCTTCCGCATGCTCGCGCATCAGGACACCAACAAACGACTTCCAAATGGAGTATATAAGAATATACCTCAATTCGAGATTTTACACAGGGATGTTCGGCTCATTTTGGATGGAGAACATTTCTAAACCGGGCGGCCCGGTGGCCCAGTGGGTAGCTTGTCGACCTCACAGTGCAGAGGTCGTGGGTTCAATCCTGGCTCCGGCCTTCCTGTGTGGAGTTTGCATGTTCTCCCCGGGCCAGCGTGGGTTTTCTCCGGGTATTCCGGTTTCCTCCCACATTCCAAAAACATGCATGGCAGGCTGATTGAACACTCAAAATTGTCCCGAGGCGTGAGTGTGGATTGTTGTTCATCTCTGCGATTGGCTGGCAACCGGTTCAGGGTGTCCCTCGCCTACTGCCCGAAGACGGCTGGGATAGGCTCCCGCAGCCCCTGCCACCCTTGTGAGGATAAAGCGGATCGGAAAATGGATGGATGGAACATTTCTAAACCCACGACTGCTCAAGTTCTTCAAGAAAAAAACAAACCACTGCGTCATTGTTCAATTATTATCATTATTTTTTTGATTAAATGATTTATTCCTTGAGGTAATAGCTCTGCCTTACCACAAAGATGATCTAAATGCCACCATCAGTGTAAAGGCATCAATGCCTGAAGTAAAATTAGACAAACATTTTATTTTAGTTTTAAATGTCATCAACGTATCAAGATTTGCGCATGTGCTGAAAGAATAAATGCAGAATAAATAAGGTTGATGAAATTATTGCCTCGAGACTGCGTTTTGGTCTCAGCACATCCATTATGATTTCATTATGATATCTTTGTACATTCTGACAAAGGTCAACGTGTCACTTGCCTGAGAATTCAGTCACACAAACACTGAAGCTCATGTTGATGTTTGGCCTGCAGCATGAACAAAACTGCTTTGAAATCCCACTAGACATGAAATCAAGCTTCTTTTGAAGCCATTCCGAGTCAAGCCTTGTCACTTAATGTCGTATTTTTGGCCTCAATGTGTGCCAAAGTGTTCATAAATATACATTCAACAAATAGAAACAATAATTGAATGAAATATTTCCATTTTTGTTTGACAGAATTATATTGATATTCTTCTTAAATTAGTTTCATTTCATGATGCTGCAGTTCATTGGAAAGCATTCAAAGTGCCATGACAAGAGGAATACATCGGTCAGTCGCTCATCAAAAAGGTGGTGGGTGGGATTGAGGATCTGATCGACTGAACTTTGACTGCTCATCGATATAAGACAAAAGGTCCAGAGAGTTCTGAGAAGACTGGTTGAGAATTGTTTCATTTTCGAGTGACGACAAGGAGTATAAACGTATCGAACTGACCTTTGGCAACAGGTATCGTGACATAAATGTGCTTATTATTAAGCCTGGGATTCTGAGCTGGAATCTAAAATCCAAATATACTCTCATTAAAACGTCTATGATTGCGATAAGTTGTGAAAAGGAAAGGATAACGAAGATGTCGTCTCACCACTTTTTGTTTGGAGTTTGGTTTCTGCAGGAGCCACTCAATGTCAATCGAGCCAGATGATTGGAACTGGTGGTGGCAAGGTAAAGTGGCGTTCTCCCCGACTACCTTCTTCATCTCGGTCTGAGCACCTCCTGACAGAGGACTGAGGAGAACTGGAGGCAGAGAGAGAAGGCAAATGTCAGCTAGCTCCAACTAAACTTGAAGACACGAGACAGAGCTTGCAAATTGCATCGAGAAGCCGACATTCAGAGGAAACTGTGACAGAAGACACGGAGAGGGTTGAAACGTCGGATCTCAATTACTGTCAGGAAAAAGCTGAAATGTGGAAAAAGCCGAAAAAAAAATAGGAGTTGTTTTCACACAGCCTTTTCGGCATTCTTGTGTAAGCGCGAAAGACAAACGAGACATAATTTGATTTATATTTCTCATTAACTTCAACATACGTTTGTCAAACTCCAAAGGCACGCTCGCAAAGTACAAAAACAAGCCAGTGAACGGAAGGCGCTACAGTGTTTATGCCTCCGAGGTACAATTCCAAATCCGAGCATAATTTGCAGGGAAAAGTTAAATAAAAACCCCTGACAAAACCCTCCCCTTCACTCACGTTTTATTCTAACTGTGAACATTTGTACAATGACACCAACGTTGAGAGAAAATGTAACCTTTCTGGGTGAGGACTGGGATTACTGGCAGGTTGGAATATATTCCTTGAAGCTTCCTTGAAATGCTCCACCCATCCATTTTCTAATCCGCTTATCCTCACGAGGACCGCGGGTGTACTGGAGCCTATCTCAGCCGACTTCGGGCAGTAGGCAGGGCACACCCTGAACTGGTTGCCAGCCAATCACGGGCCACACATAGATAAACAGAGGTCATGGGTTCGATTCCCGGCCCCGTCCTTCCTGTGTGGAATTTGCATGCCTCTTACCTGTGTGGGTTTTCTCTGGGTACTCCGCATTTCCTCCCTCCTTCCAAAAAACATGCATGGTACGTTAATTGATCACCCGAACGGGTGTTTATCTGCGTGTGTCCTAGGAATGTGTGTGGACCCCGCCTGCTGCCCAAAGCATTCCAATCAGACTTTACATTTTGACAGATTTTAATTTTGGGGAAATCCTGTCAGGTTGCTACTTTGAAACCAAGTCCTAGATAAATTAACATTATTTTCTCACATAGTGTAAACAAAACAAACCCCAGGCTACTTCTGTGAAGTGCTCATGTAGCAGTAAAAAAAAACAAAAACATATGCAGCTATAAATATGTGTGTTTTTAATGAGTGACTCGAAGCACTGGCCAGACAGACACGTCGCAAGTCCCTGTGGGGGAGCAGGAGTTCTAATTCACAAGAGAAAGCTGTGCCTAATGCTAGCCTTCAGCAGAACTAGCCGGAGGCGTCACGGTGGTATGTTGAAAATTGTGTTTGTGCATCCAGAGGGCGTGTCCCACTGTTGTGAGATTGTGGACTCTCAACACCTGTTCCAAAATAATGCAGAGTTCCAGCGGGCCTCCGCGATAAAATGCGACAAGATATTTTGGGCTCTTCAACATTTAACTTAACTACCTAGGTTTAATTTGATTGCAGTGTGAGTCAACAGTTTGTGGGGCTTGTCAGCGCTTAAAATAAAGTTATCAAACCTAGCCGATGATCATTTGGTCTCAGGCTGTGTATGTTGTGTGAAGCGGCTCCCTTTTTTCATGAATATGGTGTTGACTTTGAAAGATTAACCGAGGCGGAGAAACAAAAGCTTGAAACGTTGTATATCTAGCTAATTTTGCTCTGTGGCTTCAAGCAAGCTTTTTCACCGCGGTGCGATTTGATCGGTAAATTGTGATCAAGCATCTTAGGCTGTTGATAGCGGCATGAAAACTCCGTCAGCTTCATAGTTTGGCATGCCAGTGTCTTGAACGGGTCAACAATTTCAACAAAGATGATTTCACACTCTACTGTAGCTGCTGTTGCTATTCTTATTCCACCTCCTTAGCCCTTAGTGGAAACCATGCTTGTTGTAAATGCGCTTGGTGTAAAACTGTCAAATGTGGAGAGAGCCATGTGGTCTGAGAATGCATCTACACCCAGTGGGCACCTGTCCACTCGTTTCCTAGTCCATCCTTACTCGAGCAGTCCCATAAGTGAGCTGTGGGCCAATGAAAATGTCAGCTCAGTGCTGCGAAGCCAAAGTGTCAGCGCTGACGCAGGGCACAACGGAAAAGAGCGGCCGTCCACAACCGCTTCTTCAAGCATGCACATGCCATCATTTGCTTGCTTTCAGCAGTTCTTTGGGTTTTGTTGCATATCTGTCTTTTTTTCCCCTCAGTACAGTCACTGTCAATCCAATCAAAGGGAGAAAAGATTCTTGACAGCAGAGATTTTTTTTTGTCTTTCTTGACAGGAACCGTTTCTGATGTCCTGCTGTTATTGGACCTTTAAATCACCAGTCAGCAGAAAAAAAAAAAGATGGGACATTCATTCCCAGTGTGGATGTCTCTGACTTTTTGATGCCGTGTCATTTCTCCTCTGGGTAACGGGTTCCTATATTTCTAAAAACAGGTTTATGTGCGTGCGGTGGATTGATTAAACATCACAGTAGAGGTTAATGGTTGATGGTGGGGGTCTTGATGCTATGTCGACTGTCTTCCCTTGACTCCTGAGTCTGCAATCAGCCGAGCATGTCGGAGGCTCAGTGCGGAATCCCGCGGTGTGCCAAAGGCCTGATAAGAACTCCTCAACGGCTGCGACTGTAGACTCTCTAAATCCAGAAGTCTCCCAATAGATATGGCACAGTTGACCGGATAAATTGGGGGTACGCTAATCTTTGTCCAACATGACACTAAAACAGTTTCCGCGAACCAACTGTTCACATGACCCTCAGACAAAGACTATCAAGGTCAGCCCCTTCATGGTCATGGAAACATTACATTGGCCATACCATGAAATGGGGCTGAAAAAGCCAATCGATCAAATGTCACATCTGTATCAAAAAGTATGCTTTTCCGGTGTAGTAATTATTCGTTCCAAACTGACCCCACAAAACAAATTAGCTACAAATACTTTACTGTCGATGACCACAATGTATGCCACTAATCATCTTCCAAATGCTTGATGTTTCATACGTATTGTTCTGAATTGATCCTTAACTCATTCACTCCCAAAGACGTTTTTAAACGTCTTTATAGACTTGGTCCAGAATTGGCTGGTACTGAATGAGTTAATGAGTCTAATATAAATTTTCATAAATTTGAACACTTTTAGCCATCCATCCATCCACCTGCTTATCCTCACAAGGGTCACAGGGGGTGCTGGAGCCTCTCGCAGCTGTCCTCGGGCAGTAGGCAGGGGACACCCTCAACTGGTTGCTACCCAATCGCAGGGCACACATCGACATCCAACCATTCATGCTCAAACTCACAACTTGGGATAATTTAGAACGTTCCATTAACCCGCCATGCATGTTTTTGGAATGTGTGAGGAACCGGAGTACCCAAAGAAAACGCACACAGGAAGGCCAGAGCCAGAATTGAACCCTGCACCTCTGCATAGTGAGGCCGACGCGCTAACCAGTCGACCACCTTTATTGAGAAGTGAATTTTGTCTTTAAGATTCACTAGTCGATCACAATACAATTACGCTACTTTTGTTGAGTGTTAAAAACAAGCATTACCCAGATCCATACACTCCGTCGAAATTGTCTATGGAAAATTGGTCAGCTAAATTGCGTAACCAAAAGCTGATGTATAATCTAAAAAGCAAAGGAACAAAAAGCCTGAAAACATAGTCTCCTTGATAGAAGGCAATGCATCAGTGTCGGACAGGAAATGTAGCTGCACATTGTTTTCCTTTTTTAAAGACAAGATTTTTGATACATCACTTGCATTGGCCATCATTGAATTGCGAAGGTGTACGTTATAAAGTTTCCACTGAGTGTTGATGGCAAAAGTAATTTTTGACATGGAGAAATCACACACTATTTGCCAGAGAGAGAGTTGGCAGACAAGTGAGAAGTGAGGGGGTTTGGTTGGTATATAATCACCTCTCCCCACTTTGGCAGTTATTTATGGTAGAGATGGAGGCTTTTGTACTGTGGATTGAGTGACTCCACACTGCCAAAATAAGCTCGCTCCGATGCGGGTTTGCGTTCACTTTGGCCTCTTTCAAAGTGTACACAGCTGGGACAGTTAGACCGCTGGACCCCATCATTTGCGTCAACAACACTTGATGCTGAATTTCCCAACTGCACACTATATCAAACTATGACAGCTTTCGAAAACAGCAGTCTCCAGTAAACCTAATAACACGAGCAACCAGAAAAACACTCAGGAGAGTTTAGGTCTCCAGGGTGGAAAGACTGTGGTATACATTTAAATGTTTAAAGCAAATATGTATATATTTTTATATATTACATGTTAGAGAAATGTAATTGTGTTCATTGAAGGGGGGGGCGGGGGGGGGGCGGGGTGGGAGGTGGGAATGCCACGAGGGCGATGAAATAAACATTGTTCGCTTTTGCACAATTAGCACATGCACTCATTTTATGGCTTGGACAGCAAAACTTGATCGTAGCATTTGAAATTATGTTGCGCCCCATGTACAGTTGACACAGCCTTGTACCAGGCGCAAATAGTCATAATGTACCACCTCATCAGTGAAGCATGGTGGTGGTCGTGCCACGATGTCTGCGTGTATGGTTGCCAATGGAACTGGTTGCCATGTATTTATTGATGATGTGACTGCTGAGAAAAGCAGCAGGATGAATTCTGAAGGGTTTTGAGCAGTATTATGTGCTCCTATTCAGCCAAATGCTTCCGAATTCATTGGACGGCACTTCATAGTGCAGATGGACAACCAGGTTTTTTCTGTTTTTTTAATTTTCAAGGCAAACAAATGGAATGCCACATGAACGATACGAGTGTGTGGTGATGTTTTTACGTTTCACACTTCGGGTTGTAATTAACTGCAAAGGATATGCAACCAAGTGTTAAGAAGTCGAACTTTGATTTTTCACCCCCGTTTTCACGGTATGGCCAATGTGTGTCATAACCTCCATGGCAGAGTCTCCGTCGAACCCCTGAGACTGATTCACCGAACCCCTGGGGTTCGATTGAACCCAGGTTCAGAACCACTGGTCTAATGGGTTGGCTTGTCACCTATCCACAACATTTTATTAAAATAAGTGATGGAGTTTGCGCACGATCTCGCTAATTTTATCAACTGACCGACAAACTACCCTCTATACAAACCAACGAGGGAAAAAGTATCAAAACCCGAAGAAAAATGCGGAAAGCCAATGCAATCATCATGTTGGTAAATTCACACGTGCGCATCAGATTCCACAAGGACAAGTAAAAGGTCAAATAGATGGATCCAATATATTGAGGGAGAGAGTTAAATGTCGAGAAGCGTTGTGACCTATAGGTTCCACGTCCCGAGCTACGTCTACTTTTCGCACTATGGCTCAGCTTTGGACAGACGTTTGAGTCGGCGATTAGGATTTTCCAACTGTCAAGAGTGGAAAGTAGCCCGTCATGATGAACAAAAGGACAACTGGTTCTCAACACAAGTCTGAGAGAGGGGAATGAACACAAAGGGTGGAAAAAGGGAGGAACCGACTTCTATGAATAGGCCCTAGGGGGAGTCGTGCTCCAGTAAATCTGCCTCACAGAGCCCTGCAATCTTATTATAGTGTGACCAGAGAGACAGACAGACAGACAGACAGAATGACACGGCAGGCCTGGATCTTTCACACTGCCTAAAGTCAAGCTTCATATTCTCTCGGTCAGCAGCAGTGGATGCGGCCCTCGCCATCTCCAAAACTCATGACCTCTGGTGCGCTCGTACATCAAAGACGGCGTGCTTAACGAAGGAGGATGGATGGGGCAACGTCTGACTTCCTGGAGACCTTTTGAAAGTCACAAGTGTGGAGGGAAGATTCCACCATCACAAGGGGAGGATTTGGACGCAAGTTAGCAGATAGACCAAAGGAAGAATGGGGTGAGGGCGTATTGCCTGACAACATCCGTGGGGCTGAATGCGTCAGAAAGACACGGAAACGTAGAGGTAAAACAGTGCCTTCGCCACTGTACTCTCTGATTTAAAGTGCAGCCGTCGCAGTCACATTTCGCACGACTCACTCACTTTTCCCGTCTCCTTCCAACTTCATGCTAAGCAGAGAGGAGACATTTGGAAAGGCTGCCTTCATCAAACGTCTAGCGTGACCTACATTCGAGATTCAAAGGGCAAACATTAGGTCCAATAAATACCGCTACTGTGGCTGCGAGTTATACCTTACATACTCCTCTTCACCCTCCCGCTGCCGTTATCTTCACGGGATTTCAGACAGCATCGCTTGAACGGCAGGAAAGTCTTCAGATGTCTCCGCAGACAGCAGACTGCCTCCAGTTGTTCGTGCACAGTGCAAGAACAACCCGCACGCTCGTTCTGCGAGATGACTTTTTTTTTCTTCCCTTTGTCATAAATTATAGCTCCTAAAAGGCTGAGTCTCTTAAATGTACTAGGTTACCGTGCACCATTAAAACACATGTTTTGCATATGACCCACTACTTGATGCTCCCTGGTTCAACTCATGAAATTGCTTCAGTAAAAAGTTTTCTCTTTCCTGGCTCTTGGATGTGATGAGGTCTCAAAACTCTCCTTGCCTCACTACCCTCTTTTGGAATCAAGGTTTTGGCGACATTCAACGGCTTATAAAGCCATGGACAAGGAATGCATATGTCAAAATTAACGTCCTCATGTTCTTCGTACTAATGTGGAACCTCTGAGGTTCCAAATAACAAAATAAATCTCACAACATGAGGACTTTTTGTCAACAGCTTGTGTTGTGATTATTTAACAATAAATGCCATACTGTACAGTCAGATAAAGGGTAATAGAAGGACGAGTGAGTTGTTGACCCACCTAATGCACTTACCTCATTGGGCTAGTAGCTATGTCCCCCCCTTTCCAGTGTCAAAATGGAGCTGGGGTGTTCACAAGATGAAGAAGTCAAATGTCAAGGGTATAAAAGTAGTACCACTGAGGCTTCCACCACCTAAATGTACAATTCATACAATTTTCAAATGCTATGCGTGTATGTGATGTGAAGGATGTGGAGAAAAAAAAAAAAATCTTCCAAGTGCAGGCTTTTCTCCCCAGATTAACCTTAGACCAGACAATTCCAAGAGCTGTGGCTGGAGAGGAGAAGAAGGAACGCAATCATTCTCAAGATAATCCCTCAAAACGGGATGAAAGGGGTGCAGGTGAAAGGGAAAAGCTATGAAGGACCGTTGGGAATGGGGGGGGGGGGAAGGCGGAGATCCTTTTCAGATGCCTGAATAATGCGAGATGTTCACTTTGTGGTGCTCTTGTGCCTTCATTAGCATCTCTTTCATGGCTGTAGCACTGCGGTAATGTTGTGCGAGAGGGACGACGTCCCGTCGTCACATTCTCAAACCGGATACAAAATTAGTTCCACGACAGCCACTTTTATTAGGCCCCAAGTATTCAGCTTTTTCCTCTTTGCAAATTAGAGGAGTACAGGAATAAAATGGCGAGGGGAAGTTAATTACACCTTTCCCCATGGGATGGAAGGGCAGTAAAAGCTGCTTACAGGGCTGTACACATTGTATCAGCGCTGTATCTGCTGGATCCTCCCACACTCTTGGGTGTAGCTGTCCATAATGCTCCAGCTGCTCCATAAATCTTCTGCTTTTTTTTTTATGTTAATATTTTACTTAGATCATCCAGAAACACAATATGGGACCGTCTATCCATTATCCAAGCAGCCAAGAAAACAGTTTCTACGATTAATTCAGTGAAGTCAAATCAAGTTGGGTTTAATTTTAGTGAATTTTTGAAACTTTTTTAAATGAATAGTGTTGTAATAAAACATGCAGAAGCAAGACAGGTGGGGAAAAAGACCACATTGGAGAGGAAAAAAAAATGAGAATAAAGTCACACTTGAAAAGAAGCTGACTTAATAGTTTTATAGCAAGCGCTTCCGCATAATTGCATTTTGCAGCTTGAACAACAGCACTAGAGCAAAGGAAGATGAGCCGTTATGTGGAGCAGCTTGACATCACATATAGAGTGTAACCATTTTTTTTTAAGGAATCAAGTGGTAATGTTCTGATAAAAATGGCATTGCATTTATCCGCAAAAGTTCCAGTTTCTTTCCTGACACGTCGTCCATTTCCTTAGTTCCAAAACTTTAAACATTTGCTTGTTTTGGTCAGTTGTCTGTCGGCCGCAATCATATTTTCAATTTTAATGTCGTGTAGAATTATGAGATGACACACCCCTGTATTGCAAATCCAGCTGTCTCGCAAGGTTACAACAGTGTTTCATTTTTGCACATTTCTGCTTGGCTTGCAAAGAAATCGCTGGGAAACTGATCTGGCAACCTTTTCCAGATTAAATTCAGCCCCCCCTCGCTCCCCTCTCCAAAATAAATTGTCACACTTTGCATCACACTATTCTCCTTCCTTTCAATGTGTCTGCTTGATCGGCGGCCTGTCAAATGGTTCGTTTTGCAACAGATCACTTTCATGGAGCATGCGCGCTAACCTATTTTGCATTTCTGCAGGAATATGGTGACCTAAATCCGACAGAAGGTCTGCACACTTTCTGTGCTTCAACATAAGTCTGAGACAATGGAGAAAGCACGGGATCGCCGGTTGGTCACATACTGAACACGTTAATCCAGGAGATGTGAAACTATGAAAATAATTTTAAAATATTACAGCCCACTCCAAAAATATTTTTGCAAATGAAACGGAGACTTTGGCATGTCTTCAAGACTCAGGAAAAATATTCACTTGATTTCAAAGAAGGAAACCAATTTTTTTTTTCCTAACCATCTCTAAATCCCATGAAGGGGAATATTTTTATAACATATATCAAATTTGTTTCCCCTTTATCAACAGAGCGTTCCGTATACTCCAGCTTGGTGTGTTTTCCGTATTCACAAGTACTCAATAAGGTTTTATCCCACAGCTGAGCATATTTCTCGGTCTGAGCGGCATGACGTTATTTTTGTTGGCAAGGGTTTCAGAATAACGGAAAGTATTCGTCATGTAGATCTTGAGTTGTAAGAACAAAAGCTGCAGTGTGCAACTTTTAACCTCTGAGAAAATTAGCTGTTATTATAGGTTATTTATTTATTTATTTTTGCTTATTTATGTTTTTGTCCAGCCCTGCAATGCCTGACAGATGGTAGAAAGAATGCGAGCAATATTCATTAACACACGCTAGATGACTGCTTTGCCTGCTGCTGATCATCTTAAATCTCTCCTGCCGGGCATCGATAT
>CAAKHF010002554.1:24626-40885 GCA_901007745.1 Hippocampus kuda
AGCCCCTTCCGCTGTCCTTCCCTATCTAAAACACACACACACACACACACACACTCACACACACACATCTCCAGACACTAGAAAAGGAATGTCCACATGGCCTCATCGCAAGGGTGGAGAGAAGATTGAAACCAGATGAATGGAGCTCTGGCACAGCCTGTTCACTGGGGCCATTTTTCACTCTCCAAAGCCTGATTAAAACGAGGCGAGGCGCAAGCTGGGCCACAGCGGCTTATTGTGGCTCTGAAAAGGACAATGGCTTGCAGTGACACCGCAGGCAAGGAGGAAAGAGGTCCAAGGTTGCACCTTGAAGTCGGCGCAATTTGCTTACAATTTCCGAGCAGAGGTTTCCTCAGTGAAGCAAAACTTCCATAAAACAACAACAAGCGGAACCTCCTCCAAGGAAGAATTTGTTATACTGATGTCAGTGCTGAAGCAATGGAGAAGGTAGAACTGGAAACTGCAAAAATGGGACATCTTCATTTAGAACACCCACGGTAGGGGTTCGATCGTACTCTGCATCTGGAAATCCGGTAACCAAAAGTAGATTAGAATCTAAAAGCAGGTCTAAATTGTGCCGCGGGTGGTTTTGGTGGATTTGATTGGGGCAGACAGATTCTGCCGCACGTGTGCGGTGGATGAGATCTTCTTGCAGTTCCTTTTAAATGTACTTTGCGCACGCTGATCTCCTGCATTTACATGGCAGGTGGAGCGCGCTGCTCTCTCTGTGCTGTGTTGAAAGGGACAAAATGACTCCCTCCTGCCTTAACTTATTAGCGGGCTCATCAGACACGTGGCATCTCGCCATGGGTGGTGTCGCAGGTCATGTGACATGTTTACAAGAATGTGCACTGATGGGGTGTCATTTGCGCACTTTGGTTATGTTTATAGCTACAAGGCGAGAGGGAGTCTGGTTGCTTCGAGTGTGTGAAGCCGAACACATGTGCAAGTGTCACTGAGAGATGAGCGGCATTTTCATTGACTGGATGCATGCCGTCTGTCGCGCGGAAGAACTCCATACTGTTTGGCCTGTTCGCAGCCGGTCGGCCATGCATGCACCTCTGTGCCAAACACGCTGCCCGCTTCCATCCCCTTGACATTTTAGCCCTGTTCCAACCACAAGAAGTTGTGGTACCTTGGCAGGGAAACGCAAGTAAATAAAAAGCGTTTCATTTCATTTCACAGCAATGTTGAATCTGCACCAATTTGGTCAACAGAGGTTAATCTCATTAAAAACGTGCGCTAAACGGCATGCTTGGGCGTCATTTGACACAATGTCGACAGGTTAATTAAAAGAAAAGGAGATGGAATGATGCTGTGGAAAACGGAGTTCTGCTGTAGTGCATGACTAATAGCGAGCCACAAGTGTTTCAAAGTAACCTACGGCAACCGTTGTGGTTTACTCACAATGAAAGGCCTTATTAAAACAAGCCAGAGCACACAATTGCTGTTTGTCAACAAGCAGACTAATTACTTTCAAACAAAGCTAAAGTAGAACAACATATATCACACTTGAACAAGAGACGTCTTCCAGTAGAAGGCTAAAATACTCTTATGACATCCCGTATTTATATGTCTAACTTTCATTTTTGTGTCATAACAGAGTTATGACACAAGTTCAAACATTTTGAGTTATAACAGAGGTGACCAATCTTTTTGTGACAGCCGGAGTAGGCTCGTGATTAATTGCGAAGGGCTACCCGTTTGCCGCACACTTCGGAAACAACAGATTTGCTGAAATGATTTTGTACATCGGCCCGCCTTCAAAGACAAAAACAATCGTGAAGTCGAAGCAGTTATCCGATGATATGACTTCAAGTGCGTCGAAGGGCATCAAAGTTGAGGGCGGTGAAAACATTTGGAATTCAGACGACGACAAAACATTTCAACTTCATCCTCCCCTTCCAAAAACATTTAAATACGATACATAGCATGACGTCGGATTTGCATCCAGAATACTTAAGATCCCGAAACGTGTAATGTGAATGTACAAGAACACGCCCTCTGCATCATCTCCGTGCGCGCGTACAAGGAGGCGAAGTAGCTGTGCAAGTAGCCTGCTAGCTGCCTACCCTGTGGGCACCACTGGCGGCTGCGGCCTCCCTCCAGATGAATCATAAACAACTCTCTTGGCCTCCGTGACTTAATCCCCTGTGACATCGCCACAGGGAAACGGCAGAAACGAGAGAGGAGAGAAAAGAAAACAACGCCCATGCTGACTTTCAAGTGAATTAAACATTCGAATGAATGTGTATGAGGTGTATCTGAGGATATGTCATGGAGGTGAGGTCGTAATTTAACAGATGATAGCGTGCGCTTGCAGGGGTGGACGTTTGGGGGTTTAATTTTGGCCCTAATAAAAGCAGGAGTCACTTCATGTCATGCTCTGCCTTGCCGCCTCATCTCTTTGTTCATGTGTGCGTTATGTAAATGGCCTTTCATTTAAATACGGCCACACAGCTTGAATTTGTGTCATATACAGAAGGTGGCATGCAGCTCAGGCCAAGATCAAAATAATGCTTCTTCAAGGCAACGGAGAGCATACCCTGAAGAAAACAGCTCATTAATTTCTTTTAGGAAGCACAATCTGGAATCTTCTAGTGAGACAGGAAATGTTTTATATTTCAGGCTTCTTCGGCACACAAGCAACAGTTAAAAAAAAAAAAAAAGACAGAAGGAAATCAAGGAGTAGGAGAAGGGAGTTTGCTTGAACCAAGCCAAGTTGCTGCACTCTGAAAATTTCTAAAATGATTTGCTGGCACTTTTTCAGCTTGTGCTGATACAAGGGGCTTTTGTGTTTGAGATTAATGAAAGATGTTTTGCTCTTTGGCATTTTAGATCCCACGCAAAGGTTAAAAACAGCCCCCGACCAGTGAAAGGTTTATGTGGCGTAGGGCCGACAAGGTTCCGCTCTCCACAAGAAACAATTTTGTCTTGAAAAAGCTATGTTGTGTATTGTAAGTTATGATTTTTTTTCCCCACTTACATCTGTCTCTGTATTTCTTGTATTTCTGCTGGAGACAAAGTTCATTTCAGTCTGCACAATAAAAGCCTCTGGATGAAATGTTACATTACGTTTTACTATTTCTGTGGGGGGAGGGGCACAAAAGTTTTTGTGCATTCATGTGTCAAATAAGAAAATAAGAACTGAACCAAACCATGGATTTTGTGGACTATATGGCCCCTAATCTCTCTCTCTCTCTCTCTCTCTATCTATATATAATATATATTTGGGGGGGGCGGCCTGGTAGTCCAGTGGTTAGCACGTCGGCTTCACAGTGCAGAGGTACCGGGTTCGATTCCGGCTCCGGCCTCCCTGTGTGGAGTTTGCATGTTCTCCCCGGGCCTGCGTGGGTTTTCTCCGGGTGCTCCGGTTTCCTCCCACATTCCATAAACATGCACGGCACGCTGATTGTACACTCTAAATTGTCCCAAGGTATGAGTGTGAGCATGGATGGTTGTTTGTCTCTGTGTGCGCTGCGATTGGCTGGCAACTGATTCAGGGTGTCCCCTGCCTACTGCCCGAAGGCAGCTGGGATCGGCTCCAGCCCACCCCGCGACCCTCGTTAGGCTAAGCGGATCAGAAAATGGATAGATGGATGGATGGATGGATATATTAAGGGCCGTCGTACGGTTTACATAACTGTTTATTGCATTCAATAGTAACCATTGATTCCGCCCTCTGTAGGCAATCAGGTAGAATTTTCATCTTCGCTGAATTCGCCACTAATCAGGATGCTGAGGAAACAGGTCAAAAGAAAGATTTCCTTTGTCGTCTCGCTCATATGAATGCTTTCATTAGGAATGCCTGCCTGTCAGTGATGTGGTGTGACGTGTGTGCTTCTGCATGAGAAGCCAGGCTAATAATGGGATGAAGGGAAAGGTTCAAATGGAGAGAGCTGCCATTTATTCTCAGGGCATGTTTGTGTACACAGAGTAGTATGTTGTGTCTCTTTCCTATGGCCAGACTGTAAAAAAAAAAAAAATGCTGCCCAATAATGTTATTGACTGAGTAAGAAGTACACCGAGGAAGACTTTGTGTGGTGGTTATGGGTGTGTGTGATGAAGAAAAGACTTCTTTTGACGTTAATGAGCAGAAGAGTTTAGCCTCGAGCGAGTTTTTTTTTTTTTTGGAGCATTGCATAATGTCCTTTTCGTTTTCCCGATACTCCAAGGCCGGAGAGTGTACATACTTAATTGCACACCAGGAAGCGCTCGCCTAGACACTGTTGAGATTATGCATGTCTAGCACATTCTTGACACACACACACACGTGCGCATGTACATTTGAATGAGGGAGTAATGCTATCCTAAGCATTGTGCCACCTACTTCACGGCGCGACCTTCAAGCCCCAATGTTCTTCGTCCCTGAGGTGTCCTTGATGGTGTCCCAGTGCAGAGGTGGGGGTTGGGGGGGGAGGAGCATCCGCATGATAGTTGGGATTTAACAGCAGAATGGGTGGAGGGAGGGAGGGGAGTGGGGTGGGGTGGTGTTCTCCCGTCCTATTTTACCATGCTAGAAATACCAAGTGTCCTCTGGCTCCGATGTTGAAGCTCTACTGAGAATTAAGCGAATATGCATCTCACATGTCAATGTTCTCGGTAATGCGGCTAATTTAGATTCCGAACACAGCCCTTTCAGCTACCCTGTACAGTATATGTCGATTAGAAGCAAAGGAACAAATGAAGGGAAAAGACGAATGACATTTGAAAGGCCGAAGCCAGTCAATTCTTGAAAAACCTTGCGGATTAAAAGACGGTCAGTGAACATCTGCGCTCCAGTTGGCAGATTGATGCAGTAGCGCTACTGGGTTTTAGCGGCGTTGAGTTTTCGCAGGAATTAGCGAATAATGTCATTCGGAATGCTTTACCTGAATGTCACTAGCTTTTAATTGGTCAGATCATGAAATGTCGATGTTATTTTGTGGCTAGGAATGACCTGAAGCAACATCAAATGCCGAAAAAACCCAATTTGATAGGGTTAGGAGTTTGGGTAAGGACACATATTTGTCAGTAAAAATCATATTAGTGTACATTTGAACAATGCAATTACATCATAACGTGTCAAGCTGTTGCATTTGATGGCATAAGATGTGACCACCGGACTGTGGTAGACTGTACTAGTCACAGTTTGATCTTTGCTAGAAACAACAAATCATATCCTTCTGGACTCATGCACCACGGTGACTCAAACAGTGACGAGTTAAAATAAGTACTCATGTTTCCATACAAGCAAGCCCTCAATCGGGTTGCAAAGAGGCCAAATATACGCATTAGCGTGCTAACTAACAAACCAAGCAACAAAAACACAACACGTAAGCAATGAAAGACTTCCAACTTGCGTAGAGGAATGACATTTTTTAAAAATTGATAGGGTTACATTTCATAGAGCTGCGTTCCTAGTGGCTGCTGGGCTGATTTCCACTTAATAGCCTCTTCACAATCATCATGTTCAATCGAAGAGGCTGTACAGGTAGTTCTTTTGTGACCATGGGCAGGGTAACTGGCATAGAAAAGTGAGGTCTAATGATACCACTAGTAATTAGTTTTTTTTTCTTTAATATATACTTTACTTTTGCATCCGTAAACCTACACAATTAATCTCATGTCAGCACTATTCAGGAATGCCAAATGATTATTTGTGCCAATTTTGGGACACAGCTCTGGTACGTTGGGAAAAGACTGAACTCGGGGCTTTGAGCACGCGCCATTGTAAATGGACCGTCCTCTGCTGTTAATGGACTGCTCCACTGCTCCAATGTTTCATTACTGCCACGAGTTGGACTTAATGAAGAGAAAGGAAAAGTGCACAGTGGGTAAAAGTGCATCTTTCACCTCCCAAAAATGTTGTTTTCATTATTATCACATATAAAAAGGCTTTCCGCAGTCCGCTTCAAAATGTTATAGCCCTCCAGTGGCGCAATCCCTGCTGACCGAGGATACATTATGCATTTGTATTTCCTCTGCAATACAATCAAGAAAATATCAGTCTATGGAGGCAAAAGGTGGCGCCCGGGGATTTAGCCCGAGAGTAAAATATTCAGAGGTTGGAGGTCAAACCAGTCACAGCTGCTCTAGAGTACATGGCCGATGGGCTCACATGGGACACATGGACACGAACCAAACACGCACATTCACTCTGTCTTCTTTTCTACCATACAAACTCATACAAAGCCAAAAAGGGGCCTTTTATGCAACGCACGTGATGTAAACCAATCAACAAAGTGAATGAATTAAAGTGGGTTACAAAGACATCGTCATCCTGCTGTGTTATGTTGCTTTATGTCCCTTGTGGCTACAGACTCTTGTACGTGAGTACTTAGCATAAACAAAGACAACAACTTTCCAGACATCACATGCCAACACATTTGACCAACTTCTTTCTTATCTGACATCATCAAAGTCATTCCATTTCCATTCTCCCCATGTTTAAGATCGAGACCTCCATGAGATCAACATGGGGCCCACGGGACTATCAACGTGGGCAAAAATCTACCATCCATCGGCAAAACGGACAGTTCACATCATGTCCGGTGTTTTGTGATTCTAGTGACACCGCTGTATGTGATGGGCGTCTCCATTTGGGCCAAGCTTGAATGCCGCCCAAGTAGCTACTTCGTGATATTACAAGATGAGGTCGGTCGCTACTGATTGCTGTTAAAAGTGAGATATTTCACGGTTGAGCGACATCGCTGATTTAAGCGAAGACTCCAATAATGCTGCTCATGTCATATCCCTCACAGGATGAATATGCAGCCTGTCAATCCGTCCATTCATCCACCCATGTATACTTGCTTGAAATTGCGGCTACTTTCTATTTCAAAGCATAAGCGCCACTGAACGACTGGATCGCACTGATACACACTAAAAACATGTACCGGTAAGCAAATGAGTTGATACTTGATTTACTTTTCAGCGTGTAGCTGTTGAGCAGCAAGAAGACAAACCCCCGCAGGAAAAATCGGAGAAATATTTTGGACTGCCCGGTCCAGATCTAAGCCGCAATGGACAAGATAAGCTAACATGAGCGTGTGTGTTGATTGTTGTCATTGCTTGCCATCTAATATCAAAAGTGACCATGATGCAGCGAATGACAAATCCAACCAGCAATGATATATGTTGCTTATACTGTATTCCACCTGGAACCCCGGCTGAACAACTACTACAAAGTGGACCTTGTAGTACCCGATCTTGAGTTGGTGACCCATCCGATCAAACAAGGGATAGTCAAAAATATTTGGCTGTGTGGCTGTTGACATTTACTACAGGCCTGTCAAGGGACCCTGTTGCAGTTCATGACTTGAAGTGGGAAAGGAAAAGTCCGTGAGACAGAACCATTAGGCCTTTGAAAACCTCAATACCGTGTTGCGCAATATTCTAGTTTTTAGAGCATGTTGTTATATGCACATGGACTTTTCACCAACTTGTAACTTCACGGGTTTTATACAAAGTATCAGCATGCATACAATTAAATTTGACACGATTTTTAGTTAGCTGGCTGTGAAATGTGCACTCACTGGAAAATGCACAAGGTGCTTAAGTCTTGTTACAGACGGCATACATGCATCGCTTTGGCATAGGCCAACAAGCAAAATGTTTAACAATCATTCCTGAAGAAAGTGCAGTTTAGTGTCAGCGGTCAAACAGATGCTGCAGGAATCTGAAGAAAGAGCCAAATGGGAATGTGTTGTTCGAATGGAGTGGATATAAAAAAAAAAAAAAGAGAGAAAAAAACTGTATGTCAGACTTCCACTTTCAAGAAAAGAAATGGGTTGTTTTTGTAAACAGACCTCCGAGTCTTAGAGGAAACCTTCAAGTGCTTCCATTCCAGATGCAAAAGGAAAAAACGTGGTGGTGCTTTTCTTTCTATTGCATGCACGCACACACACACACACACACACACACACAAACGCACGTAAAGAAACACAACCTCCCCCCTGTCATCCTGGTTGACCCTTTGCGTCTATGACCAACAGTGACATTCCTCACTCGGGCTGTCTGAGCTTTGTTTGGATTAGCTGAGAGGGAGCAGAACCCCCTTCCAGTCCCTTTGGCTGTAGCGTGGCACGCGTCCGCCTGCTGCCGGCTTTCACGCGTGCGCACACACACACACACACACACACACACACACACACACACACACTTGCAGATCCCCAAACATCATGTGCACGCAACAGCACACGGAGGTAAGTACATGTCCCCAGAAGTCCATGTATATGCAGACACAGGCGCTCGCACTCAGACGGGCTCGTCAGGTGGCCTTATACAGGCATGGTGGCGACCCATTGCCTTTCATGGGAGTTGACTGTGTGACATTCACTCTTCAGGCCCTGTGTTGTCTGCAGTCCAGCGAGCTCACAGTTGCGTTGGGGTGGGGGGGGGGGGTTGAGATAAAAAGCAGGAGGAGGGTGAGTGAATAAAGGAGAGCGATAGAAAGAACAGGATGGGGAATGTGATGTGTGATGAAAGCAAGGAGGAGGCAGAGGGGATGAAGCGCATTCTCACACTGTTTAGGTTGCGGCCGTCGAGCACTCGACTCTTCCTGTAAAGCCCCCTCTTCACCTGAGAAACGCATGCTGAATGACGACAGCGGAAAGAATGAAAAGTATTGTACACCTCAGCTTCTAAAAGCTTAACTTAATGCACAACCAAATCCTTCATAAACACCCCGTCATCCTTTCACAGGCGAGTGCTGTTTGACACGTTACATCGGATGGGTTGTTTTGCACGTACGCAGTCGGAGTGTAACGCAAGGATAAGAGAACAAAACGAGATTTACACAGACATCAATCATGAAGCAGCAATTACAGCTGACACTTGCAGCTCGAACGTGAAACACTAAAAGAAAAAATAGGAGCTAATCAAAAACCATCCAGCCTGCTTAAAAATGTCAATGACGATGAAAGTAATGACCACAGTTACAAAGAACGCAAGTACAAAATCATTCAGAGGCATTTAAAAGCTGGTAAAATCTCTCAATATGTCCTTGTAACTGTAGTTAGTTTAAAACATGAGTGGACTGGACTGGGAAGTTCTCAATGAGAGAAAAGTGACGTCCCATGGTTCGTTTAACGTATTTTGGTTCATTGGAATATATTTGCGAGTTCACTTTGACATTTTTTTACTTAACTTATGAAGTCAATTAAATGCGCTCTTTATGTAATGCCATAATTTTTGAAAAACTGCCACATCAAAGCTTTTTGTTAAAGGTAATTTTGGAGTGGTTTTGGAGTGCCACTGGATATAGATACTTTTTTTTTTTTTTAAAGTAGACTATCCTGTATCTGGATCCAGATGCTTTTATTGTGTGCATTTTTTTTTAAAAATTAAACAGGGCCATGTCAAAATCTACTTTGCATGCGCTGCAGGGCCATTAAAAAGTGAATGACTGGCTGGAAATGGCTGAAGTTTGGACACCACGGTGTTACAACATTATGTTGAGAAATCTCTCAGGCAAACAAAAATACACCCCAAATATTTCAAGAACGATTCACAGAGTGGAGATTTGGGCTAACCAAGCCTACTCCAAAATTCAATATTTAGACTATGAAGTGGTTCGGAAAATGGATGGCTGTATCTTCCACAAAGATTTGGGGGTGTTTGTAATTCGAAAAGTGAGATAAGGCAAAGACTGATATGCTGCTGAGTGATGTTAAACAGAAAATAAATGCACGTTCAGGAAAAAAAGACTTTCCTGACAATAACATTCCTTTTACTTGGCTCTCATTAAATCATTATTTGCTGCAAAACTAGGCGGTATTAAATTACATAAGCATAGAAAAGACGAAACAAGGCTTTTCCTTTGTGAATGAATGTGAAATATTCGTTCCTTTTGAGCAACAGTTTCATTATGATTACTAAATGACTCGAATGCAAATCATGACACAGCGTAGAGAGGCTACTCATAGGAAGGCAATGAGGATACAAAGAGTCAACTCTGTATGTGTGCATTTTGATCAGGGAGCCATGACAATGTCATACTCATGTTTCCTTCAAAATAAGTATCTAAAAAAACCCCTCGCACTAAAAACTATTTGTCCTGCTTGCGAGTGCTGAATTGAGATGTGAAATCTACACACATTTTTAATTCGAACTGCGTAACTTCAGAGCACCATTTTCATGGTGTCGTGTTCGAGAAAGGTTTTTTATGATGGCATATCCCTGTTTTGCGGCTCCAACAGGAGATTCTGGTTGAATAAACACCAAGACTCGGGTCCTCCCGCATGACTCAGGGGAGTCATCTCCGCCTCATAACAAATGAATGAGCGAGGCTCAGGCTGGAGCACATATGCACAAAACGACAGGGCCTGAAACATTGTAGCGCGTGTTTCACGCATTGCTCATGAACCTGGGCGGAAGGGGGGAAAGTACAATTGCATATGTATGCTGCATAATAGTCAGCCGAGTGGGTGCGAGATGACATCCCATATGAGTCATCGTTCAGGGTGGAACAACTCCGAATGCTGCGGTGGAGGACAAGGCTTGTCGGGCTCGAACGACTGCCAATATCGTCGTCATTCGCTATCAAGAGCCCAGATGATAACAGCAACTGGAATAAATAGGGAGGTCATAAACTGTGGCTGTAGCACAACCATTCGAAAGTGCAACCATATTTGTACTGCGGGCTGCTCATGATCCTACCGGCGTCGTGATGTTGAGCCCTTTTGCCGGCCAAGCCCTCCAGGAAAATAATGCATGTTCCCATCAGTAATGCTACACTGCAGTGCTCTGTGTCCACCAACACCATCAACCCCCCCACACTGCTTCAATGCGCCCAAGACCCAATCCATCACTCGCGAGTATCTTGGCTTCAAGGCATTGCCTGAGAGCTCGCTCAAAACCCCCCTCCCCCTTCAGTTTCTCCCAAATGTAATGAGTGGGTGATACAAAAAAAAAAAAAAAAGAGAAGTCAAATAGGGTGCCAAGCAGAGGAGGAGGTGAGTCATGGACACGACCACAAGGTGATGGACTGTGAAGGAGACAGCAGGGTGTGGTGCAATGGGGTGACGCCAGGCCACGACTCCTCAGCTCTATGCTGCCTTGTAACGACTTTTCTTCAGTTTTGTTTGTTCAAATGTACTGGATTTCTGGATGACTGTATTTGTATTTCCTTGTCCCTCCAAATGTGTGCAAACCGTTTTAGCTGGACTCTCTGCCCCTCTGACTTTCCCTATTTGGTACCTGCATCAAGCACAAGACTATTGTTGTCATCATTGTTTGTTGAAGGACGACTTTAAAACGACACAAATCATTTCTGTATAATTCTATGAGTGGTGCCGATCAAGAACTTATTCAATTTGGGTGCAAATCTGGTTAAAATGTGGATATAATTGATGCAAGTTTTATCAAGGTATCAATTTTTTTTTTTTTAATCACACTTTTTTTTTTCCTTTTATCATTTGAGGCATGATGGAGGCATACCCCTCTCCAGGATAATAACATTGAACATCGTCCCATACGTTATGATGCCGCATGTTACTGCATCAGGCTTGTTATTGATGTTAACTCGTGCATGTTGTTCCTTACCAGCGATAAGCAAGATCACGAGCCCTCTTTCCAACGAAAGCCAATGCATACCATTGCCTTGTTAGTTTCAAAGCGCACTATGCCAATTGCAGAAATGTCTTCATGTCACAATTGCTGGCAATTTTTTTTCTTACTCTTCTTGGTGCTATAAGGCTTCTCATTCCTTCGTTTTGCTCTACGCGCCCCCATATTGACTCCATATTTTCAACTTCCTATTTGTCTTTACTGTTACTCCACCTACACTGCCTCCTCCCTCTCTCATTAGCGCGCCCCGCTTCGCCTCTTATCAACTCTCAGCCTTTTATCCATCCCCTGTTCCACTTGCTCGCATCCACTGTCTCATTAGCTGACAGCCACTACAGGACTCCTATGAGAGGCCAGATGAGACCCGCATAGTACAGCGACCTTGCTTTCACAAAAGGGCTACTATCAGTGACACGCGATCAGCCACATTGTCGACAAAGGTACGCACACACATACACACGCAAAGCTAGACCTAACTCACACTCACATGTATTCCCGAGCATCATGGCGTGTGTCAGCAGCCTTCAACCAGCTATTGGCCAAGGTGAGAGGTGACACATTCAGCGGAAAAGAAATGACAACCATCTTGCCCTTCACCCTGCTTTTTGCACTATTCGATCGTATGGCCTTTTGCACAGATGAAGGGGAGGGGCTTCCGAGGCCGAGGAGTCTGCTGTGGCCAAGTCCTTGAGACACATGCGCACATTACACGCACTCAAGGTCCATGCAGTAAATAATGGCCATCAACAACCTGTGCTTTAATCAGCCTCAGGGACGCAAGGCCGCACCTCGTGATGCTAACAGGCCATCCGTCATGGAAGCAGTGGATGCTGTCGAACACGACTGTAGAGATCCACAAGGTCAGCGATCAGAGCTTCGGGTTGACCCTTGAAGGCACCGTACTGGCAAGTTAGCAAAATGCCGGCCCATAAACTCCGGCAATGAAATAAACAGCAGCCGAGGTGGTGTAACAATTTTGGAAGTGGACGTATTTGCAAGATGAATGTGGGTAGTGGGCGCTCTCAATCTATCCTCAGCAGATCAATTGCTGGAAGTCAAACTTGGACCCCATACCTCCGTCTACCTGCGTTATCGTTGAATCGGCACAATAAGATGGATGGCGCAATAAGGCTTCACAATGACCCCTGCTGAGATGAAATGTCTGATTTGGAAGGAAGCTGCAAACAAGTTGATGATTGCTAATCGTCACATTTTGACTTTCCTGCTCAGAAAAGCTGCATTTTTAAAATGGCATTGGGAACATTTGATATCGTTGGTTTTGGGGTAGTGGAACTGAGATTAAGGTTGCACACATGTACAGTGTGCCAAAGAGAGATGGGCCTCGGCTGTGCCAAGCGGTTTCACATCTTGCTGCATGCTGCAAGGGCCAGACATGCCTTATTCCTCGCATGTCACCGAACATCTGGCGCCCCAACGAGTCGCAACTCATCAGCGTCTGAGAAACCCGATTCCTCCAGCCTAGCGCCTCCTTCCCGTCTAGTTGCGATCGGCCTAATTCTCAGCAGCGGCACATTCATGGGACAGTTCTGAAAAATATTTTTAAGACTACTTTTATCGTGAAATTGAACATGCGTGACTTGTATGACATTTACCCCATGATGGACACTTCTTGAGGTCATGAGTTCAATAGCAAGTTAAATGCAAAACATATTTTAAAAGATCTGGTTGGTGGCATGAGCAAACCTCGCAAGGCATACATTAAATGCTTCAGTGAGCATTGCTGTAGCCTCATGCTCATTTTTGGACACGTAGCCCAGAGGAGCAGTGTACACAAGGCCTGATGAAAGAAAAACTAGTGAAAAAGATCCACAGAAATAACATGTTGGTGCACTCAAAATCTGAAAGACTTCAGCTTAACATATGCATTGTAACTTGTTATGTTAAATTAGGGAGTTGGCCTGGTTTAACTCGCAGTTTTTCAGTGGTTTACTTATTTTTACTTTGTCATTCATTTGTCATTAAAGTTAGGCCCAATTTTCATAGACAGGCGCGCATGCGCTTCACGCAAAAAACGGGCTGATTGTAATTTTCATGTCGGGGGCATGTCCAATTTACTGTGGTTGGGAATTTGCGGCTCGGTGGGCGTTCCAGGGGACTGAGGGTATTTTCGATTACACGCTCCCGGCGCAGCTGACAATTTGGTGACAGAACGTAGATGAGAGATTAGACCAGCAGAAACCTTGTCTGAGCTGTCACACAGGTGATCCAGGGACGGGCAAACAGATTTTGCCCGTCTAACACACGTCAGATATTGTGTATGGCCCAGTCGCCGTTGTTGTCTTTGTTGCTTTTTTTTTTCGTTGTAAAAACGACGACTGGAATTGACGAAAAAATGCGGAGGAAACTGGTTTCTGTGATGTGCTCACCATTGCGACTCCTTGGAGTGTGACTCAGTTTACAAATAAAGAGCTATGCAGATATTGTTGAGCTCCCAGCAAAGTGCCACCCGGAGGGTGAAAATCAAAGCTGGACGTAAGACCACGGCATGGCGTCATGTGGCTTTCTTACCACAACGCCACCCTGGCTGGCAAAATAAAAAAAAGGAAGGCCAGGGAGTTATTGCTGCCCGCCATTTCTGAGGTTGGCCTCACAATAAATAACAGAACACGCCTGGAGGTTTCCAGACTCTCTGTCTCCTTTCTCTTCCTCACAGAGAGGCAAGGATGAGGCCCGGTACAGAGAGGCTGGAAGGCTCGTCGTCTTCAACGGCTCTCTTGGTGAGTCAAGAACACGCACAACAAAAATAATCGACATAATTATCGGGTCATGTCTGATCCTTAGGCTCAGCTGTCATTGCCAATTTGCATTTCTTGCCATTTTTACAAGACATGCTAACATTGCTGGGATGTTGTTATCTTGTGCTAATTAACGACAGAGGTGCCGACGCTGACACTTAACTCATTCACTACCAGCCAATTCTGGACCAAGTCTGAAAAGACGTACAAAAACGTCTTTGGGAGTGAATGAGTTAAAAAGCTTTGTGTGGTCTAACGGGCCCTTCTGTGGCACAAGGCAACCCCGTTCTGACCTGTCTATGACCAGCATGACAGTGTGAGGATGCCAGGCTCAATCTGAGAGTAATAGGGGGGGGGTGATGTCTCTCTTGCTCGAATGGATCATCGCGCTCCAGCTCCCCGGATGAGGCGAGAAATAATTTGTGGGGACAGGCAGAGTCTCAAAGAAGACAGTGATTCAACCGGATGGCCGGCGTCCCAAACAGATAAAATTGAACTTGGTAGGAAACATCACGACTCCTTTTCGAAAGACATGAAAGCCCACCAGAAGTCATCTCGTGGGCCCAATTCATTAGCTAATTGCATTGTTGAGAATTCAACACACAGTCACCTCTGCCTTCGCTACCTGTGATCATTTGTAGCCAGCGGGATCAAAAGCCGCACATACTGGTGAAAACGGAGCAAAAGAGATCGGGCGGCTGTTAAACACGACAATTAACATAAACGCTAATAGGCCAGAAGGATGTGCAGGGAGACGAGGATTAACATTTGAAACCATGAAAGCCCTCTGTCATTAGTGTTCACCGCTTCTCGCTTTTACCGTGCTGGAGATGATACTCCTTCGGGCGAAAGCTAAGTATAGCGGAGTGATGGATGGGTGGATCGACAACGAGAACAATGCATCATCATCACAGTCATCTACAATCCACATAAAAACAATAAGGGTGCTGTCACCGAGCACCCCGTTGCATGCACTCTTTTTACCTCCAGCAAGGTCAAAAGCATTTTTTTTTTGTTTTGATTGCTGCTTGTTTGATTGGATGACTCAAAAACATTAACATTTAGGTTGATGGCATGTCAAATCCTTTGCTGTGTTTCCTCAAATGGTGTCCGTTCCTCTACTGGATATCATGTCCCTATTTGTCAGTTCAGGCGTTCTCGGTCAAAAGCAAATAAATGCCTTCGTCAAAGAATCCATTTTTCACCCTCACAAAAAAACAAAAAACAACAACAACAACTTACAGACAGACCCTGGTTTTCAAATTAAACAAAGAACTGCGTTCTCATCAGGGTTCAGCAGGTTGTTTTCTTACTGAAAAACAACCAAAACCAATGGGGAATTAATTATTACTGTTGCTTCTAAGGGAAACGGAAAAAAAAAATATTCATACTCTTAGATAAAGTGCAGCACAGTTTGTAGAGTTACATAATGCAGTTTGTGTTTTAATGGATATGAAAATGTTCGTGTTGACCATGGAGAGATCTCACAACAAGTGTAAACATACACACACACATGCACACACACACAGTCACACACGCGCAAAGACACTAACGGTCGAGTTCTGCACTACCCAAAATGATTATAAGCTCCACTAAATGTGATGGAGGGTCTCCAGGTGTTTTAATTGTGCCGCATGCTCATTTAGTGGGACTCACGGGGATATTTTGTAATCATTACCTTTAAAAAGTTCAAGTCTGCTGATGTTTCTTTGTTCGAATCTGCTGTCAATTTGTTTTTTATTATCCTGTAATGCCTTCTCTGCCACTCCCCTGACAATTCTTTGTATGACTCTGAAATGAAGGACACACACACACACACACACACACACACACACACACACACACACACACCTAAAAAAATGTAATTTTTTACTGCTGCAAAAAGGGAAAAAAATGGGTATGTGAAAAACTGACTAAAATAAAGTGCATTTAAATTGTAATTTTGAATTAAAA
>CAAKHF010002554.1:45880-57025 GCA_901007745.1 Hippocampus kuda
CAGTTTGAAGTGGGGGGGGGGGGGGGGGGAATGTCAGACCGGTGAGATTGATTAACTCCGTTCTCGCACTTGTAGTTGTTTTTCCTGCAGCCCAATACACGGCTGTGCATTGCTATGATTACTTGTAGTCAAGCCAAGACTGGGAGTCACAATATCAGGATGAATGACCACGCAGGTGGGAAACATCATTCATACCTCTCAACATGTCCCCACTGATCAGATATGATGTGTGGAATAAATGAAACAAGTAAATAAGTGGCATGATTTGAGAGTTGGTCTTTCAGAAGCAACTTGTCTATTCGGGCCTTTCTGGACTGTTTTTGTTTTAATATCCACAAAAGGGTCTTCCCAAAACCCTTTCAAGAAATTAATCATTCATAAGTTAAATGTGACGGTGTCCATGGTTACATATCAGTAAAATGGGAGTAAAGGTGAGCAACACGTGAAGACAAAGGTTTGTCCCGTCATCTGTACATGGTGTCTACTCTAAAATATGCCAGCAACGTTACAAAAAGATCATCTGCTGATCTGCACACTTTTGCAAATTAGCGAGCAACCTCCAAATCCACACGGCTTAAAGATTTTGAAATGTAGAATTTGTCCAAAGCACAAAAACGACACAAAAGGCCTCACCAAATTTCACGAGATTTCAATATCGCTCACTCAACATTAACCTTGACTCTCAGAATTGAAGGATTAACCTGTTCTGATTGTTATTTGACTTTGAAATGTAACTTAAGGTGACATAGGAACGTAGTACGCATGACTCTGACCTGGCTGCTCAGCATAATACGGAAGTCAAGTCAATCAAGGTAAACATAAAATAGACTTCTGATGGAGGAATTAATCGAAGGTACCTTTACAGGCGTGTCATTTAATGAAATTTTACACGGAAAAAAAAACAACATGTTATATGAGATGTCACGTCTCGGGTCGTTTTAGCCAGTGGCAAACAAACAGGCTCAACTGCCAGTGCAGTTCTTTTTGCGACATGTACACTTTTTCGCGGCGTCCTTGCCACTGTGCATCTTTTGTGTCCTGTAACTGAAAACCGTCAGCTCTGTCATTCTGCCTCTTCAGAAACATCCACACAAAGAGCAAATGTAACCCTCCTTGCATTGATCTGGTCATGTGGCAACCGGCAAAGTCGAATATTTTCAACTGGGCCGGGGAAAAAAAACGCACGCAGGAATGATGAAACAGGTGTACAATGTGATGTCATGAATTGTGACGGCCGCATACTGTAGCTCAAGTTTCAGGAAGGCGATCATTGATTTTGGGCAAATCTGTCCAGACGTCTCCTCATTCCGGTTCAGAACACCTTTCCTTAGCTAATGAGAGTTCGCCGTCATTGCCCGTCGAGTGAGACGTTTCTTTTCATGCCCCGTGTCAGGAAACACTGCTGATACATTACCAGAGATGAACGCGGGTGGATGTGAAGGGGAGAAAAAGTATGATGACTAAGCCTGAGCTTTAAGAAAGACAACGATGTCCCCTAATCCCTCCTGAGCAGTCATAAGCCTTCCGTTATCGCTCGTTAGAATTGTGCATCCCTTAAACACATTAATGCAGGCCTTAAGGCGAGCCTCTTTTGTACATGGTGGCGGCTGCTTATTGGCTAAGAAGGAAGTAATATGCATATTGATGTCATTTTATTGTCTAACTTTTTGCAGCAAGTCTACTCAATCCCTGCTGATATCACGAAAACATGCAGTGACAGAAACAAAGGCGTCCACGAAGAAAAAAAAAAACAGAGAAAATGTGTTCTGTTTTGTTGTGTCATGATCCTGTTCTTTGGTGTCTCCAGCAGGTGGCAAACTAAAGCCATCCCTTCAGTGTGCACGCCTGCTGCCAATCATCATTAGCCATGGATTTAAGGACTGACAAACTGTCTGCAGTGGGTCCGATTATTTTGACCTTGTTGCTGCTCCTGGTCAAGTGCTTGTTTTCTAGACCTCTTGCTCTTGTCACAGTCGATCTTGTTGCTTTAACGCCTCGTTTTTGTCAGTTTTGTCGATTTGACTTTGTTTTTATTTGTTCCGTGAAAATTGGATCCTTGACCTCTCGTTGGTTTTCTCGATTTAACTATTTCCTTGCCGTTTTCAAGCGCCTTTTGTTAATACAGTCATACCTTGGTTTTTGACCATAATCCGTTCCAGAAGGCTGTTCGAAAACCGAAACCGCGAAACCACGCTCTTTAAAAAAAAAAAAAAAAAAATCTTTATTGAACACGTCTGTTCACAATGAAATGCTAAACGAGGAAGCGTCACTTCCTCGTCTACCCGAGGAAGCGTCACTTCCTCGTGTAAGGAAGGCAAGAGGACTCAGTTTGTTCAAGAACCGAAATTTGGTTGTCATGCGAGAAATTTTTGGTCGAAAACCAATTTGGTCGAGAACAGACATTCGAAAACCGAGGTTTGACTGTATACGATATATATTTTTTCCTGGTTTGTTTGACCAGTGTTTTCTGTTCATACTTTGTTGGTGCGCTTTCGTTCTTGTTTATAAACGTTTTTGTTACAAAGATTTGTTTGGTGTCTACGTTTTAGGGATCCTACAAGATTATTTGGTTTGTTTGGAATTGTGACATGTGGGACTAGGATCACATCACTCTCAAGCTGCAGTGTACCCCGCCTTGATGGCGAGCCTTTAGCAGCCCTACATCCTCTCAGTCTGTCAACCAGTAAAAGCTCTTTTCGCACCATGAATAACTTACAACATAAAATAAACACCGTAAATACCCAGGTCAACAAGACACATAAGCAAAGAAACGTACGTGGCTCGATTTTGGGAATGTAACCAAGTGCTGCATATAGTATATTTGCATTTTGCAGCTTTGAGTTTACGGTATGTTGAATGGGCCATGCAATTTATAGAAAGGCCCAACTGCACTTGCTTAAATGATTCCAAATAATGCACACATTGTGCAGTTGTTCGGTGCTGTGCAAAACCAAACCTCGAGTTCATGTGTTGAGGAAAATCCATTATGGGTTCCTTCCCTTCATCCATTTTCCGACACCGCTAATTCTGTTCAGGGTCGGGAGAGCTGCAAAACATCGCAGGTGAGCGTTTGTGCGTGCATCAGTTTGATTTTGTAACTTATTGATTTCATTTTTTCCCATCCTGTTGGTCATGACCAAGTACACATTGGTCATCACCAAGTACACATGGTGTAAATGTATTCAAAGGCTACCGGTGATCCCCCAGCTGTCAAGGGTTACACTGACTGGGAAGAAGCGCAGCCACAGCCGCCGGGCCACCATCACTGCAAAAAAGGGATGGGAGGGAGGCGAGTATTCTTGTTCTGTATTCTGACTGCGGCATGGTTAAGATGCTGAGACAGCAGATGACTTGCCTTGCTCTTTCAGCCGTTCAATGAACCAAAGCAGGATAGACTTAATTGCCTCATTACCGAAAGGGGCCAGCAAGGAGTCGGCATCTTCCACACAGTTCAATGTCAACAGTGCAACCGAGAGGATGAGGTCAAATGCAAAACCAGCATGCGTTGTTCTTACATGTGGAAAAATTTGTGTTCGATGGCGGGTTACCATGTGTTCTACTGTATATCTTAATTTGTCTCAATTGCAGAATGCAAAACCCAGCGTGCTCTTGCTATGAGGTGAACTCTCCAAACGGTCTATTTATAAGCTTCAATCCATCTAGAAGGCCGTGTCATCATGCCAACAAATTATTTTAAGAGCTTGATTGTGCAGACTGCTACAGTATTTCCTCCTACACTGCATATTTGGGATGTGGACAGTAAATCAAGCCAAACATGGACACTTTGGATTCCCCTCTGAAAAACGAGGTACAAAGGAAAAAAATGTTGTCCACGCTCGGAAGGAAATGTGATGTCTTTTTTGTTTGAAGGTTTTGGAGAGAGAAGGAAAATAAAGGAGTAGAGCACCGTGTCCAAAAACAGACCAGCGTTCCACTTCTTTTTAAGTGACTGTCAAAAAAAAAAAAAAGCTGTGAAAAGAAATGCCACTGCTTTAATCTTCAAAACAAACTGTGACTGGCATGTTGTATGTTGTCCTGAGCTCAAAAAAATTGCTATTCCTACTGAACCATGACTGACATGTGCCAGCCTACACACGTAAAAAAAAGTAATATTGAGCCATCGTTTCAAGATCCAAAAACTGCTATTTCAAGGAAGCTGTGGAAATAAAACATTTGTAGAAATTCACACACGCAAAAGTGCAAACACATTTTGTAGAGAGTCCCTGTGAGTGCTCAGAAACGACTCTCCCTTCTCGAGAAAAATGGATTTGGAATATTTGTAGTTTGTGTCTGAAAATGCGATTGTGTTTTAAGACTTAACATGCATACTGTAAGTAATGTGAATCCACAAAAGAGTAAATGGCCACTTCGATGGAGAAGCGTCCTCACACGTGACCAGAAAATGGACCACATGTGCACGTCTTCCGCGTTTGCAGACGTCTGTTTTCAGGAAACTGCTCTCATTTTCCTAAACTTGCTTTGAGATGTTTTCATGCTCCAAAATGTTTTTTTTTAAATGAAAACAAACGGCCACAGAAACACACATTTAATGAATTTTTGTTCAAAAAAACCTTTTGTGAAAATGCTCTCTTCGTGTCGACAGATTGATTCAAGATCAAATGAACCTAAAACGGTCACATTTAATTGCTGCACGCACACACACCTCCTTCATACTTGAGAAAATGAGACTTCTCTCAGTCCAAGGGTCATGTAAGATATGTGCAGAATCCCTCGGGTATGTATTTAAGGCTGCGGACTTTACAGTCATTACCGCGAGGTTACATTAAAAAAAATGCACAGCTACACATCTGCACGGGCAATATAGCGTGAAGACTCCATTGCATCAACCAGTCATGCCTAACGAGTTGGAAAATCCAAAGGTGTTGGCGCCATCTGCTCCGAAGCACTTTGCTGGAAAGTGGGGGAAATGATACAGTGTAAGACCAGACTCTGAGCTCCCAAATAAATTACTTTTATCTCCCACGCAAACACACTCCTCATTCTCGACCTCTTAGCTGACAGAAGAGCACTGAACTCCTGACTATGTAACACCGGGTCGGGGTGTGTGTGTGTGTGTGTGTGTGGGGGGGGAGCACCACAATCATCGATATAACAAACCGAATAATTGGGTCTTGTAATTCATCAATGACAGCCAGTTTATGGTGTGGTATGAAAGGCCAAATTGCTGCCATTGTGGTTAGATAATTAAACCATCCATCCATCAAACACTGTACCTTGCACTGCAAGAGATAAAGACCGTGCGACCACTTCGCAGTTCCCTCATGTCAAATGCGTGAGGTACGCGTTTGATGACTTGGTCAAACCGATGATGAATCAAAAGTACCGGTAACCCCAATACAGTCGAATAACCCCGAGCAGTGTGGGAGAACTGGACTGAAGCGTAATCTACATTCAGACACTATAGGTAAATATGATGAACAGACTTTTTTTTTGAATTTGAAGAGTGGTAGAAAGAATACAGTACTAACAAAACCGTGTTATCATATTGGTATCTACAACACATCATGAGAATGGTCCATAGCTATTAAGGCCAAATAAACTAGCAGAGACAAAGTCAATGACGATGTCCCCTTTTCGTTTTATGAATGATTTTGGAGCGGTTATTTAAGATTTGGTTGATTTGAGAGATTGACTTCTGTTGTGGTCATTTGCAGGAAATTATTGCAAAAAAAAAAAAAAAAAAAGCTGATCTATTTCAGAGTCAACACTATCATAGAAACACAATTACCTGGAAAGGCAATTTAAAGCAACTCCTAATTATCATGCAAATGCAAGAAGTTAAGTAAAGTTGGTAAACTACGATTTAAAAATGTACTTTAACTTTGAAAAAGTACAGTGTGTGACGCTAGCCCTTCTTTTGGAATCGTAGGCTACTCATGTAAAATATGTTGATTGCAGAAACTCTGAAGCGTTTCCACTACTTTTGGTTGATATGAATTGCACAATCCAGACTTATTTTACAAAGTCACTGTACAGAACATATTCTTGCGATGACATTTTATTGACAAAACATCATAAATTATTTTTCCTGCAAGGGAAATTCTTGGGATAGAAAACACAATCCTGCTTCATAATGTCAGTGCGTTATTTCGAGCCAAACCGAACCGATAGTCAAGTCTTGCTAGGATGTTTAATTCTTGTGCAGGTAACGGGTTTATCTTCCGTCAAATGAATCAATGACTCCTTGACGCCCTCCACTGCCTATCAGACACCATCAATCTTACGGTCCTTTCCTTTGCTGCTGCCAAAGATAAACGTCTGAAGGGCAGAAAGGTTTCTCCTGATGAATGCCATAAAATGCTCGAGGCAAGAGCGGCAAGCAAAGAAGGAAATGGAGTTAGACAGTGGAGCAAACAGGGTTCAAAATACCTAATGGAGTGTCCTGCTTGCTAGGCTAATAGACTGTTTCAAATTGAAAGGAACAGCAGGTGCCTAAACAGAGCGCCGTGGAACATTTCCTCCACTTCATTCAGCCACAAACCAATTGGAAAAGCACAAGGAGAGGAAAAAGACACGCCTGGGTTGCTATTGTTTGGTGCAGTCGTGGTTACTTGGACTGTTCTGCGATCAATCCTGGCCATTGACTCACATCCGAACAGTCAGAAAGGCCAATTCTTTCATGTGGCTGTGCCGCAAATGGGTTGAGTGCAGTACGTGTGCGCGTAACATTTTCGAATTTATTCCGTCTACATTATCGTGCTTCAAGACTAATGGTTTGGAGCCCCGCCGTGGCCTCTGTCTGGCTATAAAATACAATCTCTTGCCAATTTGGATCCCAGCAGTTTGCTTAAATATCCAAATATCCACATGGATATTCGGACATGATAATCAACGATCAGAGCGTAAAAGTAAATCAAGCCTCCCCACCGGCTAGAGTCTGACAGGTGTGACTCATAACCAATGAAGAGTGCTTAGTTGCCCCTAACAAATGATCAACTTTTGGCAGACTGGTTACTGGTGTCAGGACACCCGACATGGTTTTAAGGCCTGTGAAATCAAATACTGTACTGTATTCCTCTGGATCCCACTACTTCATGCAGCAAAGGGAAAATAGCCTCCAATTTTCTTGGACATCTGTCAGTCACGGGCCTGAGAATCGTAATCACTTTTCTTTCCTTTACAGTACCTTTGGGAAATGGGACCAAGCAAACATGGAGTTCAGGCGCTTATGGGGATGTAAACATGGAATGGATTGATTAGTAATTATGCCTGGAAGCAATGGAGGCAAAATAGAAGGGGTGCTGCGACCATAAGGTGTGCTGTAAATTCAGTCGCAACTAGTTTGCAATCGAAAGAACACTGTGATGGTAAGTTACATCAGAGCTGCCAGTCTATCGAAATTCACTTCCACAACAATTTGTTTAAATCTACATATTGTTAACCTTTTGTCAAGAACTCACAGTGCAGAGGTGCAAGGGTCGATTCCGGCTCCGGCCTTCCCGTGCGGAGTTTGCATGTTCTCCCAGTGCCTGTGTGGGCTTTGTGTGGGTAGTCCGGTTCCCTCCCACATTGCAAAAACATGCATGGCAGGTTAATGCAATACTCCAAATCAGGGGTGTCAGACTCAGTTCCTGGAGGGCCACTGTCCTGCATGTCTTCCATCTCTCCCTGTTGCAACGCACCTGATTCAAATCAACTGATTCAATGTCAGGCTTGTGCAGAGCTGATGATCTGATCATTTGAATCAGGTGTGTTGCAACAGGAAGACTTGGAAAACATGCAGGACAGCGGCCCCATTGTACTGAACAAAGTAACATACACGTTTCAAAGAATACATAAAATCCCCAAATAATTAAAATATCTACATTGCAGTGATATTTTGACAGTGCACATCACAGACACACACATGGACACGCACACGACTTTTTCGAAATAAAAGCATTTTCATGTGAAGGCATCCTTTCAAGGACCAAAATGAAAACGAATGATTTAAAATGTCACTCGCTCTGAGATACGCTACATTTGAACAATGACCATTTGCTGTATTTCAACAAGTATTATAATGACACTGACAGTATAACAATGAGGTGACGTGTGAAGGCGTTTTTCCATGATAGAGAAAGTTGTCATTAGCACAGACTTCTTGTCAGTGCATAAATGGACATACTAATCTGTGCGGCTGCCCTTGTTTCTCTCCGCTGGTATGAATCTATTAAAACTAGCAGCGACAAAGGCTGTGTCAACTCATTAGCTTTCAGCTAACTTGAAACTGGTCGGCTAGCTTCTGCAATAGCACGTTAATGTCACCGGCAGAAATGGATTGCAATTATCTGCCAAGTATGTTTGCTCATTTTCAAACTTTTTGGGCCATGTCACCAATAATTTTTTTTTTGTATATCAGCACCATCACATTCCCACCGTAATGAGATGGCGTTCAGAGATTTGCATCGTAAATTCCAGAGATTAGGCAAGAATTGGCAGCTCTGGCTACATCCAATAATTCCCAATGATTTTCTGCACGCGATGATTTGTTGCCTACACTACGGGGGCTTTTACCAATAATGCTGACATATCAACAAGCTGTTTTATACGTTTGAGATATAAGCGCATATTTTTCGCACAAGCTACTGTCTGGCATATATAGTAGATGTGGCCTTTGGATTTTTATTTTTTTTTCCTCATGAGCTCATTGTCTCTATGATGTCCCCACAATACAAAGCGTCTCATTGACTCGAAGCTCCTTCCGAGCAATAAAGATTTATCTTTTTAAGCTGTTTATTTCCCAGCACAGTTGGCTATCACAATTAATTGCACAGAAAATAGATTTAAAGACATTTACGGAGAACGTATATTCGATGAAACTCTGCACTCGCAATTACTGCTGAGAAAGTTCTCGGTGTTCAGCGAGACCCCGTGTTCATCTTTATGAAGAAATGGATCATAGAGACATTATGCAAGGCATTGAGAACTGGTCTCACCTTAGCAGCTTCAGGCAAAGAGGACTTTAGTTGTGTTGGTCAAAGATTGAATGTTGTTTACTGCAATGTCAATAACTGGGGGCAAAACCACGGCGGGATGAATCAGCACAAGACAATTTCCACGCTCTGCTTCACAGACTGCATCGGCGTTCAACCAGCATTTATTTGTGATTTGATCTTCGTATCGCTTGCATAAAACAATCAATAGACCTTGATTAAAGTAGTAACAACACAACAATACATTTTTACTTTGAAACATGTTGAGTGTGCAGCATAACCTCATGCTTGACACGACAGGAATGCAATAACATGATTTTGTTTGTTTGTTTAATTGCTTTTATTTCTACTTGATGTTCGCTGAATGCACGAGTGGTGCTTTTTGTTGCCTAACCACAGGGAACTGAATGATTTTGACTGAAAAGGTTGTGATCGTGCTCACTCGCTAATTTCGAGGCCGATTCTCTCGTGCGTTTCAGTCAGATTTTTTTTGGGCTGCACAGATCCTCCCTTCTACTAAGGTGCGTCACCGAACACATCTTCATGAAATGTACTCTGGGTGCAGTCACTCTGAAATGAAGGCATTCCCTGGCTAACATGGTGGAGGGCGAATTCTCCCGGAGACTTCGGCATCATCTCTCAATAAATTAGTTCATGGAACAGCAGTTCTTCTGCACAACTTCTGCTACTAGTTGTGCTAGTGGTGGTCGTAGTAGTAACAGTCATAATGTTACAGTCAGTCTGTGACAAGCGTTGCCACGGGGTGGTGGCATGTTTCGCTAAGATCAATTGAAGAAAAAACTCAATTGCCCCTTTCCAATTTTTATGCTATCGAGCAGATGACCTCCCCCCTTTTTTTATTTCAAGAAAAAAGAAAGCTGTATTTGCATTTGCTCCATTGACTTTCATGGTTATTCCCGACTGCAAATAAATCAAAATGCCTCCCTTTGGAGGGAGTGTCCGGGTCTATAAAGCTTATATGGAACTGGGGGCCTATATTTCTATATGGCTGTTAACGGGACGTGTGCACTCAAATTTAACTTATTCGCCTCGGAATTTGCAATGGCCAATGAAACCAAATTATGAACATGTGTATGTGGTGTCGGATTCTACCAAAGCTGTAATTAACAAAACGTTGAATGATGAAGTGAAACTTGAACGTGACAACATGACATGTTGCTGTCGAGTAAAAATGTATTTGTCTTTACTAGACTGATCTGCTAGATTGACTTTTATGTTGTCAATGATGGGAAATTCTTGGTCTGGATTAGATTTTGGTGTTCAATGAAGCCTCTCCATATTCATATCTATCTATCTATCTATCTATCTATCTATCTATCTATCTATCTATCTATCTATCTATCTATCTATCTATCTATCTATCTATATAAAATGTTTTAACTAGCTATCCTGAATTGTTGGTGTACAGCACAAGAGCATTCTAGTGAGTTGACGTCATGTGTGGCCTCCCCACATGCGGCTCATTTGATGTGAATGCAAGTCTCTCCAGAACATCTGTCAAAGATTAGCAGAGAAGTGAAATAGGCAGTTCTTCCCGTTCTTACGTTTCAGAGTAATCTGGCAGTCATTTTCCGAGTGAAGTATGAAAAAGCCTGGCAAGTTTATCAGTCAGACACATAACAGTAAAGCAGCTCTGTTAATGCATGTTTTCTTGTGTTTTACACAGTGAGTGACAAAAGGCCAACACGAATGAGGAATTGGAATAACTTTGGGAGGGGGGGGGGGGTGGTGGTGGGGGGGGGGGGGGGGGGTGTCACCAGTAAAAAATGGTTGGAAAATGTCCAAAACAAGACTGTATACAGAGACGACAAATTCACTATACACTCACGCTACTGTCGTGACCTTTCTTCTCTCATCCCGTGTCTTCGGCTGCTCTCAAAAAATAAACGTGGCGCGACTTTCAGCTCGCTCAAATAAAAACACTAACTGAACAAGAGTTCCATTTCTACTTACAAGCATTCTAATCATGGCAGTCGGCTTGCAGCTACGGAAGAAAGATGACAGACTGGACTAAAAGCACCACCATCACTGAAACATTAAGAAGGCCTTCGGTTGAGAAAAAAAAAGGGCATAAAGCCTTGCAACTAGTAGGTGCAATTTGCAATCACTGCTGTTGCCCTGTTTCTACTATTGCACTGCAGGCTTGGGATGATTTGCATTGTCCATTCATCGTGTGTGTGCGTGTGTG